>PGFW01041077.1:7118-17837 GCA_003123925.1 Haematobia irritans | reverse complement strand
AATCGGCATCACCATAAAATTCTCCGATTTACTTGAAATTTAGGGATTACGTGGGTGGGGATTATGAAATTTATTATAGTTTTTTTAATTTAACTGTTTTTATTCGTTTTACATGGAATGTCGATATCTGATTGGATAGGGAAGAATTTCTTAATAAATTATAATAATAAATAAAGGAAACGTTCTTTTTGCAATAAAAAATATTTATTTATTTGTTTAGTGTTCTGGATTTCAATTACTATATTATATTGATTTCGATAAATATCACTTTTTAAAATGCGAGGGGAGCATCCAGACTTGGTGGTTGCTCAGTAGTTGTAGATGTAGATTTCACAGTTGTTTGAGTTTTTGTAGCATTTTCTTTGGTGTTTGTTTTAGATTTAATTGAAGCTTCAGCCTTTGACGTCGAAGCTGGGTGTGCAACAGTACCTATAAAATAAAAATAATATTTATTAGAGAGCACTGAAAAAAATCAATTAATTTTGCTGTGACCGATTTTTTTGTTTGATTATCAAATTAATTGAATCAATTCAGTTTTTAGTAGATTTTTTTTTTTGAATTTATTTAAAATTTTAAATTTAACATATTGGTATTATTTTAAAATGAATGGTATAAACATTTTTATCGTTCATTTTAAATACAAGTATCACAATATTGATATAGAATACAAAACTACTTACAGAATATTTTTCCATATTCATATTCTCTACACAATATTTCTGTATATTTATGAAGCGGTTTGCAGTGTTCAGGACAATTACCGTTTAAGCACACATAGCGTAATTCTGCAATACAAAGAATTTTAAGTCGTAATATCCCGAATAGAAAAATTGGTTATGTCAAGAACATACATTCGACTTCACCCTGACCGACCTATTAGACTTTTTCGAGAAGAGCAACTATTGTAAGCTTTATTTAAATATTGACGGATGATGATGACGAACTGGTATATGTTGAATATATGGATTAATATGAGTATACAGGATATTTACGGCCATATCGTGGATAGTAATAATTATAATTGGCCTCAATTGTACTAAATCCAACTAAGGATATTATTATTAAGAGACTTCTCATAGTGACTTTATTAACAAAAACTCAAATTGATTGTAATTTAATTCATTTATATATTTATACTAAATAAAATAATTTTAACCATATGCTCTAATAGGTATGGTAGTTTAATGAAGTAATATAAATTGAATAATATATTTTATAATCGAGTTTAATTCGTAGGTGTTTCTATTGTAAAGAAAATGGGTATTTTGTAAAATACGTGAGAGTGTTAATATATATAACTAATTAACATTTTTGGCATGCATATATTGCCAAGGTCGCGAATTGACTTTGGCACTAGGGTAACTAACATCACTAGAATTGGATGACTGCAGCGTTTCCATTGAGATTTCTAAATAGGTGCACAAAAAGTGTCACTAAATATGGAAAATGCACACAACAAATAAAATATGACCAATTTTAAGAAGGAAACATATGAATTAACTTTTTTTATAGAGAGTACTACACTAATAAAAACAATTAATACCATCTTTGTGAAACGGACTGTGTGACAAAATGAAACGGAAACTCCAATACGGAATGTATAACGATTTCGTCTCGGGTTCACGATTTGAAATGAACGGCCATTCAGTTTTTCTTTGGCATGAAAAGCTTAAATATCTCTTAGACGTTGTTATGAAGTCCGCGGTGGTCAGTTGTGTTACAGGCGCTGTTGTCATTAGTATGGTGCAGACTACAAGGTTCCGAGTATATAGAGAATATAAATTTTCATACAAATTTATAAAAAAGAAATTTGACAAATTTCTATTGAAATGGAATTTAGACAAAATTTTCTATAGCAAAAAAAATTTTTATAAATTTCCTATAAAATTGTTCATGTGTATGGGTGCAGACAAGCACAGGTTCGAGTCTATACGAATAAAAGTTATCAAATGTTATATAAAAAGAAATTTTGACAAAATTTTCTTATAGACATAAAAATTTTGACAACATTTTTCTATAGAAATAAATTTTGCACAAAATTTTCTAATACGAAATAAAGTTTTGACCAGAACATTTTTCTATATCAAATAAATATTTTGAAAAATTTTCTATAGAAAGTAAAATTTTTTACAAAATTTTATAATAGAAATAAGATTTATGACATAAATTTTTCCTAAATAGTAAATAAATTTATGACAAAAATTTTCTATAGAAATGAAAATTTTGAAAGTAAATTTTGACAAAATTTCTATAGAAATAATTTTTTGGACAAAATTGTGGTATGGATATTATAAATTGCTTGACACAATTTTCTATTGAATAATTTGAAAAATTTTCTATAGAAAAAAAAATTGACTAACATTTTCTATAAGAAATAAAATTTTTGACAAAATTTTCGTTATAGAAATAAATATTTTGCAAATTTTCTATAGAAATGATTTTTTAATAATTTCTATCAGAAATAAAATTTGACAATAATTTTTCTATAAAATAAAATTTGACAAACATTTTCTATGAAATAAAATTTTGAGCAAATTTTCTATAGAATAAAATTTTGACAAAATTTTTTATAGAAATAAAATGTTGACAAAAATTTCGATAGAAAATAAATTTTGACAAAGATTTTCTATAATAAATTGAAAATAATTTTGAAAAATATTTTAATAATAATTTTGACAAAAATTTTCTATAGAAATAAATTTGACAAAATTTCTAATAGAAATAAATTTGCAAATTTTTGACAAATTTTCTACAGAAATCAAAATTTTGACAAAATTTTCTATAGATAACATTTTCTAATAGCAAGAAAAAAATATCACCAAAATATTTCCAATTAAAAGTTAATTGAAGTTGAAATTTTTCTTCAATTAATAAATTAATTGGTACAATTAACGTTTTTAATCAGAATAGAAACATTATAATTAATTCCAGTAATTGATTGAACATTTTAAATTTCTTAATTATAAAAGTTAATTGATTCAATTAATTTAATTCATTCGACGACTTAAGTCAGATTTAAAATTATAAATTTTTTTTTTTCAATCAATCAATTGTTACTCCAAATAAAAATTGTAAGCCTAAGTTCAGAATGTAATTGAAAATTAGTTACCTTTTTAATTAATAAATTAATTGAGTTTTGCAATCAACATCAATTAAATTTTTAATTGAATAATTAAAAATTATTAATTGAAATTTGGCAATGAAATCAATTAATTTTTAAATCAAGATTTTTTCTATGCCCAATTAAACTGTGTTGATACTGTCATTTTCGTGTTGCAAGACATTTCAATTAAAAAATTAATTGGATCAATTAATTTCGTGATTGAATCAGAAAAAAAATTTTTGTGTGTAGACACAAAATTTTCTACTGAAATAAAATTTTGACAAAATAGAAATAGAAATAAATAGAAATAAAATTTTGACAAAATTTTCTATAGAAATAAAATTTTGACAAAATTTTTTATAGAAATATAATTTTGAACCAAAATTTTTTTATAGATATAAAAGTTTGACAAAATTATCTAATAGAAATAAATTTGACAAAATTTTCTATCGAAATAAAAATTTTTGAACAAAATTTTCTATAGAATACAATTTTGACAAAATTTTCTATAGAAATTATAAGATTTTGACAAAATTTTTCTATAGAAATAAAATTTTGACAAAAACAATTCATAGAAATATAATTTTGACGAAAATTTTTGTACAGAAAGTAAAATTTTGACACAATTTTCTAAGAAACAAAAATTCTTCATATAGAAATAAAATTTTGACAAAATTTTCTATAGAAATAAAATTTTGACAAAATTTTCTATAGAAATAAAATTTTGACAAAATTTTTTATGGAAATAAATTTTTGACAAAATTTTCTATAGAAATAAAATTTTGACAAAATTTTCTATAGATAATTAAAAATTTGACCAAAAGTTTCTATAGAAAAAAAAATTAAAAATTTCCTATAGAATAAAGTATTAATATTTTTTATAATAAAAAAATTTGACAAAATTTTTCTATAGAAATAAAATTTTGACAAAATTTGTATAGAAATAAAATTTGACAACAATTTATCTATAGAAATACAAAATTTTGACAAAATTTCTATAGAAATAAAATTTGACAATTTCTGTAAAATGAAATATTTGAATAAATTTGACAGATTCTATAGAAAATAAAAATTGAAAATTTTCTATAGAAATAAAGTATTAATATTATTTATAAAAATGAGAAATTTTTCATTATAGAAATATTGAAATAAATTGAAAAATTTTCGAAAAAAATCCATAGAAATAAAAAGTAATTTGATTTTTATAAAAAATAATTTTGACAAATTTTTCTATAGAAATAAAATCATACATTTGAAAGAAGCAAAGCAAGATTTTCTATAGAAATAAATTTTTACAAGTTTTGAAAAAATTTTGAAAGCTCGCATATAGAATAAAATTTTGACAAAATTTTCTATAGAAAGTAAAATTTTGAAAGTAAGATTTTCGATCAAATTTATGAAATTGAAAGTAAATTGTTCGTAAGATAGATAATTTGTTCTTTATAGAGAACATAAAAATTAGTCAAATTCTGTTCTAAGAAATAAAGTATGGGAAAATGATTTTGAATGAAAAGTAAAATTGTTGACAAATTTTTCTTATATGAAAGAATGGAGTTTTGACAAAATTTTGATAATAGGAAGAAAATTTTGACAAATTGTCTATAGAAAAAAATTGCTTCGACTAAATTTCTAATAGGAAATAAATTTTGACAAATATTTTCTATAGAAGAAATGAAAATCCTTAGAATTTTGACAACATTAAGAAATAAATTTTATAATGTGCAAAATTTTCTATAGAAACAAAAAAATTAAAATTCTATAGAAATAAAGTATTAAATATTTTTTTTATAAAATATTTGAAATTGTTGATGAAAATTCAAAATTTCTTCATAGAAATAAAATTGTGACAAAATTTTCTAGTAAGAGATATAAAATTTTGACAAAATTTTCTAAAGAAATCAAGAATTTTGACAAAATTTTACTATAGAAAGTAAAATTATGACAAAACGTAAAATTTAATTCGTACAAAAATTCTTGTTAAATAGATTCTTAGAAGCGTTTGATCAAAATGTTTCGGTAATAGAAATAAAAATTTGACAAAATTGTTCTATAAATAAAATTTTTGGTAGATTATTTTTGGGGATATGGACAATTTTAATGTGATTGGGGCATTAGATGTCGTACTATAAGATCGGTAACTATAGACGGCGTATGGACCAATTTGTCTGATGGTGTGTGTTAGAGGACCATATGTTACACCCGTAGCCAAATTCAACTCTCCAAGAAGATTCCGGGAGGCATAATCTGGGGAGTGCGGGTTTATATGGGAGCTATAATAGTAATTGCTATGACCGATATGGCAGCATTTTCTGCGGATGCCGCTGCTAGGCGGCGCATCTACCGTACGGAATTGTCAACGGTCGGAGTTAATGTATGCTTCCTCGAAGAGGCCCGCATATGCTCAACGGTCACTGCTTTTCATGGTGTTCAACGGGTAAGAGTGGTTAGATTTGGTTCTAAGATCCTAGCATAATCGTGGGTAGTGTTCTCCTGAGCGTAAATCTCACATGGTGCAGTGATATGCAGCGGGACGATCATTGTGCTGTGCAGAGGTTCATCAGTCGGATTACTTGTTTCGTTCGGAAGTATTATCGTGCTCTTAAACAGACGGGACGACGCGACGGACGACGGCATGCTGTAGATCGACGTAGCCTCACTCAGTGGAGGTATAAAAATTTCAAGTTGTTATTGGAGCTTTCGTGGCTAAATGGAGGGTTATTCTGATAAAATCTGGTGGAAGTTAGATTTGCGAAATGATGGAAAGAACGAGAGGTTTATGATCTTAGAACTCAACAAAATGGTTTAATAAATCCAATCTGATGTAGTCCTCATATGTTCAAACTTTTTAATTTAATTTATTCGGACGTACTTTTGAACTGATTTGCTTGGGAGAGTCATCTGTGTCATGAATCCCCCTGAAATTCTATATCTTGCAAGTAACCCGCTACGACGAAGAGTTTTTAAAGGAAACTGTTTTCTTGATTCATGGTGGTTGGCTATTTAAGATTCGTCACGCGGCCCAAACGTTAATAATAATGTGGGGTACTGTTAGGTTAGGTTGTAGAGGATTGGCAACAATTCTGGATCAAATTGCTGGTGCGGCCACATAAGAGCGCTTAGAGTTCAGGTTGTTATTCGCTCAGGGTCAATGTTTCAGCAGACTTCTTCTTCCTGAAGTGGTCTGCCTTTGAAGTAGCTCGCAAGAACTTTCCTTTAATCACTCGGCTGAGTAAGACAAGTTGATTTTAGAAGACATCGCAAGCCAGACGGCGCCTGAGATGTCCGTTAACGACTACACTCACCGCAGATCGTGAAAGGCTGACAGAGAAAAAGGACCGCATTATCTTGTTTCGGCTTTATGAAAGGATGAATGGATGAGGGCCTGGGACATAGATGTGGTACCGAGTGATTTGTATAGTTTCCGGGTTCAGGCACCATTTCGTGGCGTGTAACAGTGGTTATCATTGCCTTCAGGTTCAAGATCTAAGACCAGTGACGATTTGATGTTAGGCATTGGTCCCTAGTGGGTTGTTTACGTCTAGTGGATGCAGGCCCATTTGGAGGCCAACATTCTTGAAGCGTTTTGGGTCGCTCCGTTCAAGTCTAAGGTTAGCCTTTAAGTAATTAATTCTTAGTAAGCAGATATCAGTAACAGTCGATTTAATATTCGTCCTAGACTTTAAATTTGGGACCATTTGTTCCCAAAAACTTGCCGGCCGGCTAGTTCTATGTGTTTATTTCGATGAAAATGTTTATCAAGAAATTTTAGGTCATCTGAATATTTTCGGTCGATTTTTTTTCCTTAAATGTTGATTTTTTCCTGAAGCTTTTTCTTGAGCAGCTTGTATCTCGAATATTATATGCTTGGAATATGAATGCGGGCTGTGATCCACAATTGGAGTATCTGTATTACTTTCGGTTGTCGTCTTCGTAGAACTGGAGTTTTAGTCGTTTGGTGGGGCTTCTGTTCGTTGTTAGTTTTGATATTGGTTTTGGGTTTTTTGTTGACAGATTTTGTCTTTTGATTGCATTACGGTAAATATTGATCCAATAGAAATTTGACAGTACCTACAAAGAGAAGAGAGATTTAGAAAGTTTTAAATTGGTATATTTTATTTATTTTATTCATCTATGGTTAAGTCAAGTTCGAAGGATAAATTTTTTTGAATACAATAAGTTTATATAGTTACGCTTAGAGTTAAAATAATTACACTCTTCATAAAGTTTTATATTCCCATATAAAGGAACAAGTATATACGGCCGTAAGCTGGGCCAGGCCGAAGACTTATGTAGCCTCCAGGCCATGGATTGCGTAGAAACTTTACGAAAGACCTGTCATCCACAAATGTTCAACTCACGTGGCTGTTAAAGTATCACATGCACGTACCAAAATATTAAATACCACAGGCCACCACGTACGCACCCAATTTCAAACCAGATCGGATGGAATTTTTGCTTCTCAACAGGCACGGAAGTCAAAATCTGGGGATACGGTTTATATGGGAGCTATATATTATATGGACTGATAGGAACAATTCCTGCATGGTTGTTGGATAACCTATACTAACATCACGTAACCAAATTTAACGCCGAATGGGAAGAATTTTGCTTCTTCCAAGTGCTCCGGAGGTCAAAGTCTGGGGATCGGTTTTATATGGGGCTATATATATTATGGGACCGATATGGACAATTTTTGCATGGTTTGGTTAGAGAACATGATATTACATCACGTACCAAATTTCACCTGAATCAGATGAATTTGGTCTTATAAGAGGCTCCGGAGGTCATCTGGTGGATCGGCTTTATTATGGGGGCTCTATATAATTATGGAGATATGGACCAATTTTTGCAAAGTGGTTGTTAGAGACCATATACTAACACCCATGTACCAAATTTCGGGCGGATTCGATGAAAATTTGCTTTCTAGAAGCTCCGCAAGCCAAATCGGGGGATCGGTTTTATGGGGGCTATGATATAATTATGGACCGATGTGAACAATTTTTGCCATGGTTGTTAGAGAGCATATACTACAGCACCATGTACCAAATCTTCAGGCCGATCGGATGGAATTGCTTTCTCTATAGAGCTCTGCAAGCCAATCGGGGGATCGTTTTATATGGGGGGCTATCATAATTATGACCGATGTGACTAATTTTTGCATGGTTGTAGAGACGCATCTACTCAAACACCATGTCCAAATTTTCAGCCTGATCGGCATGAAAATTGTTTCTCTTAGAGGCTCTGCAGCCAAATCGGGAGGGATCGGTTATATGGGGGCTATCTATATTAATGGACCGGAATGTGGACGCAATTTTGCATAGTTGTTAGAGGACCGTATACTAACACCATGTAAAATTTTCAGCCCGGATCGGATGAAATTTGCTTCTCTTAGAGGCTTCGCAAGGCGCAAATTTGGGGGGTGCCGTTTATATGGGGGCTATAGAAAAAGTGGACCAGATATGGCCCATTTGGCAATCCCATCCGACCTACATCAATAACACTACTTGGCCAAAGTTTCCTAGTCGATAGCTTGGTTTTCGTTGCGGAAGTTGCGTGATTCAACAGACGGACGGACGGAATGCTCAGATCGACTTCAAGAATTTCACCACGACCCAGAATATATATACTTTAATGGGGTGCTTAGAGCAATATTTCGATGTGTACAAAACGGAATGACAAAGTTAATATACCCCCATCCTATGGTGGAAAAGGGTATAAAATTTATTTAAATTGTAATTTAAGATAGCCGGTTGGAGACAATTTTTTTGTACTTTTACAAATTCTGCTAGAACTAAAATTTAAATCGGCTTACTGCGCCCTGGGATGAAGGCACAATATTACTAAAAAATTTAGGGAAACATTTAAAATTTGAAACGCATTTTGAGGACAACTTTGCAAAGCGTAATATATGATTTATCGGTGATCAGATGTGTATTAGGAAATAGGAAAATTTGAGTTCGCTTTTTACAAGTTTTTCGACTTAGCAGTGGCGATTTTATAAGGAAAATGTGGGTATTTTGGCCATTTTGGGCCTAAATCGGAAAAACATATATATGGAATGCTATATCGAAATCTCATCGCGATTTAATAAATTTCACATGCATAGTTACTATGTTAGTTCTACTCCCTTTGCAAAATTTCCACGTAAATCAGAGTAAAACTTTTGCCTCTGTGGCCATATTAGCCCAAATCTGACGAAAGATATATATGGGAGCTATATCTAAATCAGAACCGATTTAAACTAAATTTAGCAAACTTAACAATACTATTAAACGTACTGCTTGTGCAAAATTTCAAGCAAATGGGGGCAAAACTCAGGCATTTGAGGCCTTATAAGTCCATATCGGGCGAAAGATATATATGGGAGCTATATCTCAATCTGCACCAGAATTTCACTAAATTTTGCAGCAATTAAACTGATACTATTAAACGTACTCCTTTGGGTCAAAATTTCAAGCAAATGAGGACAAAACTCTAAGGTTTTGAGGTAATATAAGTGCAATAGTCGAAAAAGTATATATATGGGAGGCTATATCCAACAAATCTGAACCGAGTATTTGCTGATATTTAGTAAATTTGCGAGAGCGCCCAATATTCGACGGGTTGCGAAAATTTTTAAGAACAAAATGCGTTGATAAATACGTCCAATTTATGAACCAGATAGGTGATAAATATCTATGGCAAGCTAATATCTAAATCTGAAACGATCAAAATCATAGCGATATGTCTTTTGAGCCAAAGTAGAACATGTGCCAAATTTGAGTGACGATTGGACTTAAATTGCGAGCGCTGTACTTTGTGCACAAATTCCATTACAAGACAGACAGACGACATCGGTAAATTTGACTCAGAATTTAATTCTAAGATAGATCGGTATACTAAACGATGGTCTCAGACTTTTCCTTTTTGGGTACATGCAAATGCCCAAAACTTATTATACCCTTGTACGACAGTAGTTGGTGGAAGTGTACTAAAAAAACTGGTGTAACGTTTGGTAACTAATAAAGGGATGAGTCACACAGAACATAAATGAGCGGTTTGAACAGGAACAATTGAAGGCGATCAGATTACAAAGCAATCGGTGAGACGACAATCAGAAAACAGTAAATAGAAGAAAATAATAGAACGGTAGTGGCAGGAGCAATTTGCTGACAGACGAGATAGGTTAACAGGAATAACTTGGAAGGAAGGAACAGTGGAAGGAAGCGCAGTAGAATAGTGCCAATTGTTTTAACAAGGTAGGCGAGGAAAAAAGACTTCGGTAGAATTATAACGAAGTTTTCATGGCAAACTTTAAAGTGGTTTTCGAATGAATGGCCCTTCAAACATTTGCAAATCACATTTGACTCACTAAATGATTCTTCCAACTGGCTTAAATCAAATCATATATGAATATCATTTTGGAGTCCAAATATGAGTATTCTGCATAACGAAAGTGTGGCCCGTCAAAACGAATTTGTTCTCAGTGAGTCTTTAAAATAATCGTTTTTGTGATTGATCTTGGCACTCCTTCATATATCATATTTTTTTTAGGAATCAAAATATGATATTTTGTATAAAAAAGTGGTACCCTCAAAATGATTCGTATCTATGATCATTAAATAATCATTTTTGTG
>PGFW01041062.1:12224-31295 GCA_003123925.1 Haematobia irritans | reverse complement strand
ATATTTATATATATATATATATTATATATATATATATTATATATATATATATATATAACATATATAACTATATTATATATATATATATATTATATATATCATATATATATATATATTATATATATATATATATATATATATATATATATATAATATATATATATATATCTATATATATATATATATTATTATATATATATATATATATATATATAAACTATAGACCGATATGGACCTAGTTAGGCATGGTTCTTAACGACCATATACCCTAGGAACCCAATGATACCATATTTCAACTCACCGGATGAAATTTGCTTGCTCCAAGAGGGCTCGTTCCAAAACAAAATCTCGCCGGATCGGTTTATTATGGGGATATAATATGATGATGGACTGTTAATGGACGCACTTTTGCATGGTTGTTAATTATCATATACGATCCCAACGTACCAAATTTCAAGCAGATCGGATAATTTCTGCTTCTCAAAAGGCACTGGAGGTCAAAATCTGGGATCGGTTTTATCGGGAGCTATATATAATTATGGGTGATCAGGAACCAACTTCCTGCATGGTGGTTCAGATGCCATATACTAAACATCACGTACCAAATTTCAACCGAACTGGAAGAATTATTTGCTCTTCCACAGGGGCTCTGGAGGTAAATTTGGGGTGGTTCTAATGGGGGCTATATCATAATTATGGACCGATTCGACAATTTTTGCAATTTTGGGGGTTGAAGGCCACTATATTACACCACGTACAAATTTCAACCTGAATCAGATGAATTTTGTTCTCCAAGAGGCTCGGAGGTCAAATCTGCGGATTCGGTTATATGGCGGCTATATTATAATTATGGACTTGATTTGAATCAATTCCTGCATGGTTGTTGGATACATTATACTTAAACATCACGTACCCAAATTTCAAACGCACATCGGATATGAATTCTTGTCTTCCAAGGGGTCTGGACGGTCAAATCTGGGGATCGGTTATATGGGGGCTATATATAATTATCTGGACCGATTATCGACAATTTTTTTGCATGGGAGGTTTGAGCCAATATACATTAACACATGTACCAAATTTTCAACTGAATCAGATGAATTTGGTCTCCTCAAGAGCTCCGGAGCGGTTCAATCTGGTGACTTCGAGTTATATGTGGGGCCTATTATATAAATCTTATGGACGGATGTGGCCAAATTTTGCATGGTTGTATAGAGGACCAATATACTAACACCATGCTACACATTTCAAGCGGGATCGGCATGAAATTTGCTTCTCTTCTAGAGGCCTCGCAGCAAATCGGGGGATCGGTTTATAATGGGAACACTATATAATTATGGACCGACTGGTGGACCATCTTTTTCAATTTTGCTTTAGAGCAGCATATACTAAACATGTACCAAAATTTCAGCGGACTCGGATGAAATTTTGCTTCTCTTAGAGCCTCGCAAGCCAAATCGGGGATCGGTTATATAGTGGGGAGCTATATATAATATGAACGATGTGGACCAAATTTTGGCATGGGTTGTTAGATACCATATATCTCTATTTCAGCCGGATCGAGTGAAATTTGCTTTCTTTTTTTTTCATCTAGAGGCCTCGCCAAGCCAAAATTTGGGGGTCCGTTTATATGGCGGGCTATACGTAAAAGAGTGAGCGACCGATAATTGTCCCATTTGCAATACCATCTGACCTACATCAATAACAACTACTTTGTGCCAAGTTTCAAGTCGATGCTTGTTTCCGTTCGGAAGTTAGCGTGATTTCAACAGACGGACGGACGGACGCGACGACCAATGCTTAGATCGACTTCAGAATGTTATACCATGACCCACAATATATATTACATTTACCTGGGTTCTTAGCACGCAATATTTCGATGTGTACAAACGGTAATGGACACAGTTAATATTCCCCCATCCTGGCGGTGTGAAAAAAATGTTTTGGTTATGTATGAAATTGTTTTACATCCTGTAAAAGAATCACGTTTATCACAAAACATTAATCATACTTTTTCTGCCAAAACAAAACTTCCTTACAGCGAAAAAACAAATGGGAAACGTATTTGTTTTGTTCTAAATTTCGTTCTTGGGAGGAAAGAATATATTTTTTCTATACCTTCCCACCATAGGATGGGGGGTATATTAACTTTGTCATTCGTCTTGTACACACATGCAAATATTGCCCTTAAGACCCCATTAAAGTTATACTATATTCTGGCGTCGTGGTGATGAATTTGAGTCGATACTGAGCGTGTCGTCGGTCTGCTTGAAATCCCGCTTAACTTCGTACGAAACAAGCTATCGATTTGAAACTTAGCACAAAGTAAGTTGTTTATTGATTGTAGGTCGGAATGGTATTGCAAATGCGGCACATTAATCGGTCCACTTTTACGTATAGCCCCATATACACGGACCCCTAAATTTGGCTTGCGACGGCCTTCGTAAGAAAAGCAAAATTTCATCCGATCCGGCTTAAATTTAGTACATGCGTCAGTTGAGTACTATGGTCTCTAACAACATTCGAAAATTGTTCAATCGGTCCATAATTTATATATAGCTCCCATAATAAACACGAATCCCCTCGATTTGGATTGCGGAGCTCTAAGAGAACAGCAAAACTTTAATCCGCATCGGCTGAAGATTTGGTCACATGTAGTAGTTATATGGTCGTCTAACAACCATGCAAAATTGGTCCATAATCGGTTCCATATGTACTATATAGCCCCAATAATAAACGATCCGCGATTGGCTTGCGGAGCGCCTAAGAGAAGCATCTTTCATCCGATCGCCGCTGAAATTTGTGTACGATGGTGTAAAGTAATATCGTCTCTAAAACACCATTCGCAGAAAATTGAATCATATCGGTCCATAATTATATCATTGCCCCATTATAAACCGATCCCAGATTTGACCTTCGGAGCACTTGGTTCTTTCCCATTTTGGCTTTGGAAATTTGGTACGTGATGTTAGATAGGGCTATCAACAACATGCAGCTAATTGTTTCCTAACAGTCCATAACGTAATCACTAATAGCTCTGCATCATTAACCGATCCCCATATTGACTCGGTGCCTTTTGAGAGAAGGCAAATTCATCCGAGTCTGGTTGAATTTGATACGTGGTTGGTCCAGTACTATGATATTTAACAACCACTGGTGAGTTGATTGAAATTGTGGACTGACGGTTCTTTCGTAAGGATAGTTTCTACGCAATCCACCATCCACGCAACAACCACTGCAGCAATAACATATATAGCTCTCCTATAACACCGATCCCCATATTTGACCTCGGTGCCTTTGGAGAAGCAAAATTTCATCCGATTCTTGGTTGAAATTTGGTCACGTGATCGGTGTATATGATATTATTACACAAACCATTGTGAGTTGAACATTTTGTGGACTGAACGTCTTTCGTAGAAGTTTCTACGCAATCCATGGTGAGGGTACATAAGATTCGCGCTGGCCGAACTTACGGCCGTTATATCTTGTTTATTTGCGTGAATCGTTACAAGTTAGTATTGCCTTCATTCTACGGTGGAAGGTGTGTCAAAAACACTTTCCCCCAAAACGAAATTTTTTAGATAACGAAATCTTCATTAAGGTACCTTTAAGAGCACAAGAAACCCGTATATTGTTATACCATCACGTGCATCGAGATGTGTTCCCTAGTCATTTTTAGTTTGCATTCAAGAACACTTCTGTTAAAGCCGCCAAACGAAAACTTTGTTCTGCGCTAAAATTTCGTCTCGTCGGAAAAAGAAATACGCTTCTTTCAGGTTCACTTAACACTGTCTCTCATTATCTATTATATAAGATTCTCTCTAAAACCTGAAATGAAATGACGTCTCCTTATAGTCCTTTTATCATTTTCTCAAAACCACTTGGTGCTGTTAAAAACAAAGGATGTTATAATCTCAATAGCAAAATACAATTACGACCTTAAGAGGCTTATAGAGCAATCACAAGCTTTTCACCAAAAGATAAACAGCAAATAATTGACATAATTTTTTCGGAAAAACAATTCAAGCCACAAAACCAAACAATACAGCATATCGAGTTCTGAAGGACAAACAAACAATCTCCCTTGGTTTGAGATTCTTAAAGAACATGACCAACACAACAACTACCACATGGACAAAAAAACAATCTTTCCTACGCCTCCCTCTACTAAAAACAAGGAGCATAGCTAAAAACCAAGAGGACGTGAGGAAAAGCAACAAGTTTGCTTAAGTTATCTGCACAATTAATCACATTCTTAAAGTTTATCATCCTCCAAAGATAAAACGACATTTAAATGGCCATACTTTTAAGATTTACATACACATGGACTGTGATTGCAAAACAAACCAACGGGCCACAGATTCCATACAGGGTCAACATGGCTAGGCGACTATAAGCTGTGTGTTAGCCAAAATATCGTGGGTGTGTTGAGGTCACACTGTGAGGCCCTGGATGCTTGTGAAAAAATTACTCTGTGGGAAATATCCTTACTTGCAACGAGCCAGCAGTAAATTTCATTTCGTTAACGCGTATTTTACATTAAATTCCAAATGTTTCAGTTTCTTCAGAGCTATCTCAATGTAGACTTCCTGTTTCTTACTTTCTACTCCTACTTCTACTGCTGTTGCAGACTGGAATTTTTCGCAATTGCTGGCATATTTGCATAAGATAACTGAACCAGCGATCGGGCAATACTTATTCCAGGTTGCTTTATATCATTTTGGCTGTTTTTCTGGTTTTTTTTTTGTCTTCTTATTTTTGCTTCAGACTTTCTCGTATAAAGGAAACAAAGTTACTGATCTTGGTAAATAAGGAGATGAAGCATCTGCGTAGGAGGAGTACTGTGAAATTACACCAGCCAGAGAATTTGGAAAAGAAATGCAAAAAGAAAAAAATGGAGCCATCACCAGTAGATATCAGGAAATTGCTATTTTTCTAATGTCTTCAATACAAAAAACAGAGTACAGTAGGGGTAAAGTTAGAAACAAAAAGTACAGGGCCAGGCCACGAATCTTAATATACCCGTGCACCATGAGAATTGCGTAGAAAGTTCTACGTCACAGGACTGTCATCCCAACAATCGGAATAACTTGGGTGGTCTGTGGTAATACTTGCGATGATCTTGCAATTCTTTAAAACTTCTTAACATCGTTCTCTACATTACACAAGAAAAAGTAGATTAAATACCGTATTATTAACTCATATGTAAATAATTCAGGTTTCCGGTATATGGAATTAATAGGGAAGTGTTTTATAAATAACGGATATGACGTTATGAGGATATTGGCGGTTCCTGAGCGGTAATCAGCCAAGGCCGATTGAAATATGGGGGTCGCTTTATAAGGGGTCATCATACATTACGAACCGATTATGACCAGTTTGTGTTGGTTTGGGGATAGGTGTTTATTTATGCTGGGGGCTATAGTTATAACTATAGACCGATGTGAAACCAATTTGGCCCCGCATTGTTGGATAATGTAACAAAATTTTCAACTGAATCGGATGTATTTTGCTCTTCCAAGAGGCTGCGAGTGGTCAAATATGGGGGTCGATTTATAAGGCGACCATATAATTATGACGAATCATGGATAAATATTTGCACGGTTGTTAGAGACATTATTTCTTAAATCCGATCGTACCAAATTTCAACCAGATCGGTGAATTTTGCTCTCAAGGGCTGTGGGACGGTCAAATCAGGGGAATCGGTTTACTATGGGGACTATATATAATTATGGACCGATACTTTGGAACCAATTTTTGCATTGGCTAGTTTAAAGACCACATCTAAAACCCACAATTTCTAATTATTTAAAACGTAATCGAGATGTATGTTGCTCCTCCAAGAGGCTGCGGGTGGTCAAACGATTGCATCGATTTCATATGGGGTACTATATATAATTTATCGGACGATATGGATAAATTTATTTGCACGTTGTTAGTACGATATTCTAAATCCACGTACCAAATTTCAACCAGAACGGTTGAATTTTCGCTCCCCAAGAGGCTTTGAGGTCACACTCAGGGGACTCGGTTAGTATAGGAACTTATTCATGTATTTATTGCGACCAATTTTACTGCACAAGTTGTTAAAGACGATATACTAAACCACATTCCAAATTTTAAACGGATCGACATGAATTTTGCTCCCTCAATAGGCTCCGGAGGTCAAAATCTGAGGAATCGGCGTTTATATGGGGCATATGATAAACTATGGACAGGATGTGCGACAAATTTTTGCTTGGATGTTTAAGAGGACCATTATACTAACCCATGTTTCCAAAATTTTAACCGAATCGGAGATGTTATGTTGCCTTCTCAAGGAGGCTGTGGTGGTCAAATACTCGGGAGATCGATTATGATGGGGACTACATATAAATTATGGACCGATATGGATAAATTTTTGCAACGGTTCTTAGGGACCATATTTCTTAGATCCACGTACAAACTTCTTCAATCCGAGATCGGGTATGATTTTGCTCCTCCAAGAGGCTTTGGAGGTCAAATCGGGGATCGGTTATATATGGGGGCTATCTATCAATAATGGGCCGATATGGAGCAATATTTTGGCATGTTGTTAGAGACCACGTATACAACACCATGTACGAGGACCATATAGCCAACACCATGTTTAGGAGAGACCCATGCTATACTAAGCAACATGTTCCAGAATTCTTCAGCCGCGATCGGATGTGACATTTGTTTCTCTTAGAGGATCCGAATGCCAGAATCTGCACGGGATCGGTTTATGGGGGCGTATAGTATAATTATTTGGACCGATTGTGGACCAATTTTTCTGCATGGTTTCGTTAGAGAACCATATACCAACACCAAGTGTACAAATTTTCAGGCAGATGTGAATGAAATATGCTTATCTCTAGTAGGACCTCCGCAATCCAAATCTGGGGTACAGTTTATATGGGGCGGCTATTAACGTAGAGAAGTGCACCGATATGGGCTCATTTCATACCATCTGATGCCTACATCAATAACACACTACCTTGTGCATCAGTTCCCAATGTTTCTTGTTATTTGTCTATGCTATTGATTATTATTCCTTGTCGTAATTTGAATTTTATAGATCCTAGAGTTAATGCTACATAGTAGGTCTCTAAAAAGTCTTTATTTAAAAAAAAGCTGAAACTTTTGCTAAGAATACCATGTAATTTTTGTTTTTTAAATGATTTTGTATTGTTTTTTTTGTTTCACAAATATTTTTTTAAGTTTAATTTAATTTTTACTATTTCAAAATTCTCGATCCCTCGGCAATGAAATAACCAGCCACTTGTTGTCTATTGAATACAAAGAATGAAAAATTAAAATTGATCGGTGGTGTAAAACGCGGAAACAATTTCTCGCTAATGCCTATGTTCGTTACATTGTACATAAAGTTCTAAAATCCATTTACCAAAAAAAAAAAGAAAGAAAAAAAAGTATCATAGAATATAGAATTATGTTATAATTTATCGGAATATTTACCCCTTCTATGGGGCATTCCCATGGAAGATTGCTATTAGCCGAAGCCCTTTTCACCAATTCTCTTGATAGAACATGTAAACTAGTGAGGATATCGCATATCCTTAGTTTCACTTCGATAAATTTAATGGCTTTCGTAGCTTTTTCCGTTTTAATACTAACCGATATGAGGGCCTCAAAATGGTTTGGCATTTGACGGGTCAATTCAAACATTACATTGGCCAAGTAATTGTTAGGGCCAATTTTTTTAACATCACTGGCGGTTTGTTTAAAGAGATCAGTTACACCTTTGCAGGTTACCTTATGCACTTCTAAGATAGTGGTCCTTTTAGTGCCCTGAAAGAAGTTTTGTTGTAAGCATCTTAAATAATAAAAAGAACATTTAACATAGGCCCTTACCTGAATCTGTTGAAGATTCAAAAATGCCAAAAGGATAAATAGAATATAACGTGGGCTTATACTAGCCATTGAAGCTTTTGGAATGCTAACAACAAATGTCGCTTTTAAATTGCCTTTATAGGTTATATAATTAATTTCTTTACAATATTTCAAAACAATACTCTCATCTACTAAGTGCTATTCCCATTTAACTAAGTAGGCAAGATCATTATATTCATCTCTGCCATCGAGGCCTGTCTTAAGAGAAGCAATTTCATGTAGCCTGATCCGTCTGAATTTGAATACATCCATTGAGTGGTCCTATTAAGAACAAACCGTAATACACTCCCCAATTCACCTCACTCGACACAGAATACACGTTTACTGCGTGACCACACTATTTAACACTACCGCACACGCTCAATTAACGAATTGTTGCTTAAGCATGATTAACATATCTCTCAGTCGGTATTTCTGCCATATACTACCTCTTTCACATGTACCTTTGAGCAAAACTTCCTTCAATCCACTAAACAGTGATAATAGAGCTTTGAATATTGTCTAAACAATAATAGAGTAATTTCTAAGTTCCAAACATTTTGGTTATTGTTGATGCATACATCCAAATTCAACATGCATCTTCTTCCAAAAAAAACTTTCCCAAACATGTCTGCCATAAAAAACAATAATTTTTTCTGGTTATTCCTCTATGTTGATGACTATTATAAATGTTTGGAACGCCACTATGCCTGTCACCGCAAAAACATCTAATGATTATATTGCTTACAAAAAGAGATATTTCCCTATCGAAAAATTTTTGAACTCTACATCGATGTATACCTAATATTGATTTTTTTAGCCCTGGATATAACTAAGTAAAATTACAAATATATAAAAAATGAATTAATTAAAATAAAAGTTCTGGTATTATGTACTAATCTGGACAAAAAAATACAAACATAGGTTGTGTATCAGACCTGAAATTAGCTCAAAATTTTGATATTGCTGCCGTCAAAAATATAGGTCATTGCACAGCTTGAGTTGCACGAGGGAATCCCACGCCGACCATCCTCCTCTCACCCACACTCTCAGTAATGATTTTTAGTTCTTAGCAACCCTTTTGTCTGCTATCAACAAGTGAGAGTCTAATAATTGCATTATATAAAGCTAATTATTCAATTGTACCTGAATTTTTTTATTTTAATCTTTACCTTTTGCGCACAGGCAACGGGCATACGTAGACAGTTCGACCATCTTAAAAATCATCCATAAATCCTTGCAAGCGGGCCAAGTGCTGTTGTGAATCATCTTGCCTTTTAGCTACATGGTAACGTATGACCTGGTTAAGCTGTTCAGTCAATTATCGTGTTTAACAGGAGTATCAAAGAAGTAGTTCGGGTCGAAGAGAGTTGCCACAAAGTTTGTTGAAGATAAAAATAAGCTGCCATACTCAATAATTCAGATTTTGCTTAAAATAATCATATTGATGCAACAACCACCTAAAACTTCAAGATCCTCACATAGTCGCGCGACACGCTTGAGTATAAATTTATAGGCGCTCATGAGTAGAGCGTAAATAAATCAACATGAAAATGTTCATTATAATAGGCGATATATCATTTCCCTAACTATGTATATAATTGTTCAAAGTTCACAAAAATTTGCATCAACATCATTAAGGACTTATACAAACATTTTATGTCCCAAAACATAATACTGTTGTAACATATTAAGCTCTATATATGTGTCAGCCAGAAATATGATTCAGGCGTAAGTTTATGACACTTATAGTTGCAATCATGCACTCAAAAATATTGTGTTCTTAAAACCTATATCCAAAGACATAAATTATTACGAAAAAATTAGCCAATAATAAATAAATAAGCCCAATACAAAATGAAAACCAACTACATGTTCTTTACATATGTTCCTTGAGTGGCGATCACTAACTAATCCTATGGTGTGCGAAAAGAGAAGTGAGTACAAACGAGTTTCGTCGAACAACATATATTTCTTATATTATCTAGTTTTAAGGTGTATTTCAGTTACTAGCTGCTCCAACAAAAAGAGAGAACTTTAACTCAGCCAATGGAGTTGAAATTAAGTAGTACCGGATCTCACTTAAGACTATTTTAATATATTGGTATCCCTCCGGAGCCTCTGGAGACCTAAGAATTCATCTGAGATATCAGTTGATAATTAGAGAAAACGTGTGTGTTTATTTTCCAAATTTAATTGAAGCCTCAAACTCCCATTCTAGCTAAGAAAATTTTTGTCCAAAATATTAAATTCTCAGTGACGAAGAAGCGAATTTCCATTTTCAAAATTTTTATTTCTATAGATATTTTTATCAAAAATTTTATTCACACCCGATATAAAACCATTGTATTCCTCTTTTTCCCAGAAGTTTTGACTCTCATCAGAGTAAATTTTCTCAAAAAATCTTAGTTTCTATAAGCCCCCTTGGAAGCAGCGAAATCTTCACAAATTCGGTTTGCACCAATTAATGGTACTTATTTCCATGTATAAGAAATTAAATTCAATCGAAGCAATATCCAAACATCATGTCATTCCATGAAAGTATAGAAGTCTACTACTCTACTCCAATAATTTTTATAATTTTTAATGGATAAAAAATTTTGTAATTAAACTCCTATGTACATTATATACTGAGCACATTTAGATAATTTATGATCTCTCTCATTACCATTTGAATTTATGGAGAAATAGTCAATCTCAAACATTTTTATTTCATTTCAATAATGCTTGAAATTGTGGTACGTGGTGATCAGTAATAATAGATTATATTACACCCAGCCAAAAATTTTTATTCTATTAGCAAAAAGTGGTCCATACAGTCCATAAATCAAATACTAGTATACTCTAAGTCACTCCTCATTTTCTATAAGTATATAAAGAACTCTGATCTCCACCAATAAAATTGTATTTTTGCTAACTCACTTGGAGCAATACATAGAAATACCGAGTAAAATTTCATTAAAATTGATAATTTTGCAAATTAGAAAATTTCCTCCCACAAAATTTTAATATTATTTATAAAAAAGTTCTCCAAAATGTTATTTCTATGTGATAAATTTCTCCAAAATGTTATTTCCAGTATTGAAAATTTCTCAAAATGTTATTTATTCTATACGAAAAAATTTTATCCAAATATATTCCATACAATATGTATCATCAATAATATTTATATATTTTATGGATAAATTTTTAGTCAAAATTATTTTCTAAAATATTTACCTTCACATTTTATTTTATATAAAAAAATTTCTCAAAAAAAATTGGTTATTTTCTATTTTGATTACAGAATTATTGTTGTGATATAAATTTTTTCTTGATTTAGGAGATAATTATTTAATTCTCAAGATTAGTTTTATCTATATGTTAGAAATTTTCTCAATAAAATTTATTTTTATTTCTTATATTATGAGAAATTTTTTCCAAAAAAATTTTTATTTCTTATATGAGTTATTAATTGCAAGTGTTTGCAAATTTTGATTGTTAATTTGGTATTGTTCGGTAGGTATTACATGTTCCCATGAAATTTTTATCGTATTGATGTTTTTCCTCAAAGAGGATATATTTCATATATTATGAATAAGATTTTTTTCAATAATTTTATTCTATTAGAAAATTCTCCGAGAGATTGTATTTATGTTTTTGTGCTGAGATTTATTACATATTTTTTTGTCAATATTAATGTGTATTTTAATTGAGAGAAATCATGTTACCTCAAAGTTTTTTATTATGTTTGAAAGATTTAATAAGGAGTCTTAAATTGTATAGTTATTTTTCTAATTGAAAACTTTCTCAAAATTGTTGTTTTATTTTGATTTTTTTCAAATTTGAAATATGTTTTTCGGTCAGAGAGGAGGTTATTCTCTATTGAATTATTTTTTCGCAATAAGTGTGATTATCCATTAGAATATGTACTGTCTATAGTATTTTTTATTTTTTTATAATTGTATTATATTGTGTTTGTCCAATATATTTGTTTTTATATTGGAGGATGGAATTGATTTGTTTCTCAGAGAGATTTTATGTTTTGAGTAAAGAAGTATTTTCAAAACGGTTTACTTGTACAGAATTTTCTCAAAATGTGTTTTTTCACCTATTTGTATATTAAACTTTGTTCTTCTATATGAAGATTTTTTTATTCTTATTTAAGATTTAATTGAGGGTTCTCAAAAATGGTTTATATTTTCTTAATATTTTTGGTAATAAATGTGTTCTCAAAATGTTTTATTCTATAGAGAATTTTTCTCACGAGAATTTTATCTTAGTTTCGAATAATTTCTCAAAAATTTTTATAATTTGTTATGAGGAATAAAAAATATCTCAATATATTCTTATTCTATTTGATTTTGGGGTGATAAAGTTTCTATAAAATTTATTTCGTATCAGTATAAGGATTCTAAACAATTCACGTGGCATCTTCACTCGCGTAATACACAGGTTTTTATCACAAGAAAGTTAAAAATATCGTGCGATATTATATATTATTAGTAGAATTTCCACTACAATTAGATTATTATTTTAATCGTGTTATAGTAATCTTTTGGCTATAATCGTTTTTTATTCTGGAGTGATATGTATAATATAGTAAATATTCATTCATAAAATTTTGACTTTAGTACTAGAAAGTTCTTCAAAATGGCTACAACATATAATGTTAGACATATAAGATTACTTAGTCTAATGTTTAGATTACCTGTACATTTAACGCCAATTATGAAGCTTTATGCCATCGTATTGGTATTGTACAGTTCATTACACGATTTTTTCTTTGATCTGCGTGAAGATGCAAAGGAGGGATGGTTATCCAGTAATAGTGTTCGACTGAGCCGAACTTCACTGACCGGAACCATACTTTATTGTGAAAACTACTATTGTGGATTTTTTATATACTGGTCTAGAAATCTGATTATTAAATATATCTACAATCCATACACCGAGGTACTAAATTCCAATGTACGAGTTAAAATGATAGTCATAATTTGCGTAGCCCTATATTTGATATTTTAGGGAGAGTGCCTAGAGGTTTTAATGCTATCTAGGATCGTAGTTGGCTCTAATAAAGTCTTGTTTATTAGAATTGCGTAAAAACACCAGCTGTTGAATAAAGACTCGTAAGGCACTATCTGGACTTACACATAGAACCGATTGGTGATTTAATTTAAAGTATTTTTTGTGAGTATATATATATATATCGAATTTCTTACTAGTCTAGTTTTAATTAAGGATGTGTGTGATAGTTATCACTATAATATTTATTGTTTTTTATTTAAGTTTAATTCTTAAATTGTATATTACATATTATAAAATGGTCCCTAACACATAACCGCGTCGCGCATTTAACTACTATTTGCCGAACTAATTTAACCCCCTATAATATATTTAGTTCTATTTCTGATATAGTAACTTATAAACGAATTGAAATTTTAATAAATATTTCTCGAGTAGTTGGATAAATTATCGGTTAATACATAATTGTGGTCTCTCCAATTCAGCAGACATAGATGTTATGTTTTCGTTACATGTGTACTGAATCATATAAGGATGTCATAACATTCATTTATTAGCAAAAAATGAAAAAAAATGAATAGATAATAAAAAATATTCATAGAATAACTTATTGATTTGTATTTTAGTGAATTGTGATTTGTGAGCTTTTTGAGTTCATATTATAAGATAGGATAGTAGTGAAGACTAATTTATTCATACCTTTCTATTGGTGCATGAACCCTGATTGGATGATATAATATTCTAGGTTATAGACTCTGCACATCATAGTTTTTCTTCTACACAATTGAAATCCACTTTGATATCCTTAGAAGCATGTTAATTTCGTGGAGTTTCCCAGATAAGATGCGCTTATATCCTGTTATCCCCTCACTCTATATTTATATTGGTTGGCATAAATGGGGCTTTGAGCTTCTAGTCTGTATCACAGATATCGTTTGTTAATACTAGGACCACCCGACTATCTAAGAGGCATTCATAAACTAGAGGTGGTTTTGTTTGTACGATTGTTGACCGGCACTAGAGTTTTTTTCAGAGTATACTATATGTACATAGTTTTTAATTTGCCATTTTATATGTTTGTCAGGAGAGAATTGCCAAAATCTTTTAACACTACTTTTGCTGTGAGCGAAGGAGAAGAGATCGTAGATGTTTACTTATCTCCATTGTTGCATGGTGAGCGGTTATTGTTTGCACCTGTTCTGATATTATTTATCCCAAAGATGGGGATTCTCTCATTAGTTCGGCTTGAATTATAATTTCGATTTTTTGTTGTATAGATGGCGTGAGAGGAGTAACAATTAACGGATCTATTCTGATCACTAGAGGGCCTATATAGGTGACACATTCTACAGAAATAAACTTTGCGTTTGAGAGCATTCATAGGGTCAAATGCCAAAGCAGTGAATTATACATGGAAAGCCACTTATCAGCACCGAGGATAACGTGGGCGCGAGAGGTGAGAGCGTCCAAAAGAAACACTCACTACGCAAACATCGTATGAGAATATGCTAATCAAATACCAAAATCGCTTTTCCAACAGCTTCACGTCTCTTCTCCTTTATTATATTAAGTCAATTTATGGTCCTATATTCGAGCACATTATATATCTCTCAATTACATTACGAAATTAGCAATTCAATAGGCACTGGTGTGCCGACTTGCTTCATGCATCTATATATGTACTATCCCAGTATCTTTAATTTTTTCCCAAACACCGAAGACATAGTCGAAATAGGAGTCATTATATTGTTTTGTATTGAAAATTTTGTGTTACAAAACTCTAGAGATAATATTAATACACTTATTATGATTCATGAGTTGTAATATTACATTTCAGAGGTGAGCGCGATAGTCGAGACGCTTGCTCGCAATTCTATACTCTATCCTTCTCTAAACTATATTCTCTGTCGAATAACGCGTCTCGCGGCGAGTGACTCACGAGAATTTTGAGGAATTGATATTGTGCGATCGACATATATATTTAAAAAGTCAACCTATTTTTTTGAATCGATCATTGATTGTCAGGTTCTATTATTCCAACACACATAAAGCAATTTTTGTTAATTATAATGGCGCTTATTGGAGTGGATACCTTAGTATATGATAGTCGTGATTTTTTTTAGGTAGTTTTTAGGTTGTTTTAGTTTTTCTGTGTTTGTTTTTGGGTTTTTTTTTGTTTTTATATTATATGGGGTGGATAATTTTTAAGCAATTTAGTAATATATATGGTGCTGTTGATTTATTTAATTTAACATAGGAACGAAATGAGTCACTATACACTTTAGGACCATTGTAGAATATGGTCTGCACCTCCCTCAGTCATAGAGACTGTTTATTTTTTGATTACCAACGCATGACAGGTAGCGCCAACTACGTATATATGAATCTCTCTGAAAATCAGTTTAGATGTGCCTTGTATAACTTTTCAACTATTGTTGAATGATTCATTGGGGACACTAGTTGGGCTGATAGAGTCTCCCGGTCTATATATAAAAGAAATTCACATTTTTGTCACAATAATTACCGTACCTATTTTAAGTAATAATATACTACTCAACCTAGTGAGGCATGCATAAAGTCACAGTAATTTCGCTTCGTGTTAGGAGGCTGACGCGCAGATGTAAATTCTATCTTTACAGTCTATGTCTTTCATTGTTGAATTTCTTCTATATAGATTAGGACGGAAATATTGAGGTACATATTCATCCGAGAGTTAATATTTTTTTCTCTCGGAAGTAATTATTTTACGAATACTGAATTTGCGACAAATATTCCTTTCTATCGAGAATAGCATCCCTCTAGTTACTTATATTTCTTCGATATGAAGAGCTATGCGGAGCTGCTTAATATCGAATTTATCTTATCCGGTACATACACATATATCTTCTCCTATGGTTGTAATCAGTGTTAGCGTAGTACACCTATATACAGATAGGCTATTAGCTTAACAACGTCCTAGCGTATTATTGAAATATTCTTCACAAACCACATAAGTTTTACGTACATCTAGGGTCTCTGGAAATATAAACGAATAAAGTATAATGTCTCTATAGAAGTTTTTATAAATTTTTCCTGTATGTGCGCGGGTGGGGGGGTTGTTCAAGTGTGTATCTCTAAAATATTAAATTTCCTATTGAATGTCTCTGCCACATACATGTAGTTTATATATTGGTAGCTGCTATTGATCTACGTTATATGTCAGGGGACCAATAATTGGTCAATCGATATAGATTTTAAATATTTTTACATGGGTTGCACTGCGCCTAGCTTCGAAATATAGTAAGAAGAGGCGTAGTACGCAATTATAATATATCATACAAAATTATTTTGTCAGAAACATTAGGTGAGGAGAGTGAGGTAGCATAGATTAGATAGTTCATTTGGTGCGTCCGCTTCCTTTTCTACACTGGTGGCAATCTACAGGGTACCAAGGTATTGCACTTTCAGACTATACACCTTTGAATTTTAAACTTACCTTTTTCTAATTAGCACAATTACGAGTATTGAAATTAATCTCATATATTCACTGCAATATAAAAGTCTGAACACCCTTAATAATCATAATATTGTAGTATAATATGTGACAGTTGGATGGTTTCCAAACACAGAACAGAAAATTATTTATGCCTATAAGACAATGTAAATTTTTACTTTATCATATAGTATACGAAATTGTGGTATTAATAGATAGATAATTGTTTAAGTTTGATTTTTTGCGTGTAGCGAATCTTGTTTTTTGAGCAATAATTTTTTTCATAAGCTTTATTTTTTTTGAGCGACATACAAGTAAACATACAGGATCGAATACGTTATAATGAAGTTATTCGAGATTCTATGAGGATTATAATACATATTTGAGGTGACTATACTTTGATTAATGCGTTTATTTAATCGATAATTGATTCGATTCATTGTGTTCAACAGAATGAAGATTGGTATTCCTATCTACATAGATGTATTTAATTACCCACTATTCAATTGAGCGTATTTACTTATTGAAGAAGATACTTTCAAATTTAGATTATTATTTTTGTAGGGAGAGAGCCGAGAGAGGTGTTCTTTGACATTTTGTTTGCATTTATTTGGATATCCACTAGTTCGTGATAGTAACTCCATTCTGTCGATTTTTGCCTTCAAAGGTATCGCTTCTCTAGTTTTGAGTCTGAGATTACCCTGAGTGGCGAGGTCAATCCGTTTATATATCAATCTATTATCAAGTACCAAGATCGGCATTTTTCACATGTAAGAGTCAGAGGCGAGTGTTCTTGAGGCTCTATGAAACCAAAGAACGTCTACTTAGATTGCCAGCGTGCGAAACTTTTGTACTAAATGAGCGTAGCATGTACATGTTCAAGTGACAAACAAATGTTGAAAGGACCAATATCATATCAGCCACAAACCACTCCTTTCTATATATCATGTTGCTCCATATGACTTGGAATGAGCACCGGGTGCTTCTCTTGTATGGTGGGAACACACTTTTTTTCTTCTTTCCATTGATGGGTCGTTTTGCCGCGAATTTCTACCTTTTTCAGAACGCTCCAATATATACGCGGAGTATTATTTTTGTGTAATGATGAATTGGTGGGTCACTGAGGCCGACCCAATTGTGTTTTTGTTTGCCCTTATTTTCGCCGTTTATAGTTAGAAATCATGCACTACTGAAACTAGTTTTTCATGTCGCCTATTCAATTTTACCCAAAAATAACAGAGGCCATATAAAAAAATATGAACAGAGAAACATTATAAGAACTATAGATAAATCTTCGGAGATCAGGATTAATCTACTCGGATCGCTGTCCACTCAGCCGACTGTCGAATTGAACTCAGGAGTGATGTGATGGGAATGCCAACATGTCTATACCAAGTTTCCTCGTATTTACACATAGGTATCCCCATATTCCGTATGCTTAAGAGTTAACAGCTGCAAACAGCGCTCAGAATCATTCAACACGTATTGTTTGTATTTATTGGTCAGCAAGCAAAATGTTTGTAGCAACCTGACCGACATACTCAACCAATAAATCTTAGACACACAGAGAGACTGACACATTATACAGAATAATAATTATCGGAGTGGCTTGGAGAAACCACCTATTTGTTGCTAAAAAAGCTACAGATTATTACTTTTAATACCAACAACATATGTGGAGTTATATATATTAACCGACATCATGCTAATACTCCCATGAAAACTTCATTTATTACGGACTATGTCTGAGAAAAGATTATTTACCAATATCAATCGATTTTTGTGGATGTAATTTGAGCCAATGAAATTGTTTTATATGATAATCGACGCAGTAAACCAGCTCCGCATTTCGGAGCGGCCAACCTCGCGTTAAACACAATGTCGTCCTCCGTAGCTCTATATATCACCACACCTTGAATTTGCATACCCAATACATAAAATAACGATATTGAGTATCTGGGGCAGAGTCCGGAAGACTGCATGATTGATAAGGCGGAATATTCCAAGAGCGTATTATGCTTAATATCCACATCAAGTAATATTTAATTCACTTTATCAGAAACAAAGTAAGGATAATATTTCAAAAGTACGAGAGGCGGCGCGACTTGATATTTTATTTCAAATTTTTTCAAAATACAATAAAGTTGATCCTACAAAAGACGCATCTAATCCCCCGACAACCATACTTATATATAACTTACAGACGTCAAACATCACTATCAATAAGTGTGCGTGAGCTAAATAATATTAATCAAAGTGAGCGTCCAAAATAGATGTTGCTACTTTCTTATCATTTTACCAACGAACCACCAGTTTATTGGGTATCTCCTCGAAGACACCGAACCTAAAGTCAGCGCGAAGCGCGTAGGGATGTAAATAAGAGAGAGGATAACTATTAGAAAAAAAGGTTATTTTTATAGGTAAGCAGTCAATGTAGCATCAAGCGCCACACACATTTTAGACGCATCCTTGAGATTTCTCATTAGTGACGATAAACAGTGTTAGAAACTTCCTTCTTATTTTGATCACTGGTCGTACACGAGTTCAATGTTAAGCTCAATGAAATGAGACCACCTTTTTATAGCCGAGTCCGAACAGCGTTCCACATTCCCATGAAATCATGTAGAAAAGTTTTGAACTCAGAAATGGCACCAAGCATTACTGAGGTGGATAATCCACCGCCTGAAAACTCCTTCGTGGTCGTC
>PGFW01041045.1:0-12941 GCA_003123925.1 Haematobia irritans | reverse complement strand
CGATGCCTATCAGACTCTGCAGGCGGCCCAAAGGTGGCCTGCATGTTAAACCGAAGAAGCACGGGAATTATGCCTATTCACTAGAAGAACTAAAATTGCCCAATATATCGAACCGAGTTTTTTGGGCAAGACGATACCATTGTCTGATAAAATAAAGTGCTGAGGAGTAACTTTAAACAGCAAATCGAATCGGAAGAGCCACATCAAAGAGCGGACTGAGAAAGCCTATAGATGTTGGGAACTGTGCAGAAGAGCAGTGGACTCTAAATGGGGCCTGAATCCAAAGGTGACGCACCACATATTAGGGCCTAATAAGACTAATCCTAAAGAAGCGTCAATAATCTAGTGGACATCAATAGAGAGGAAATGCAACAGAGAAATTTTACAACGGGTCCAACGGACATGCTGGGGCAATGAAAACCATGTCAATCAGAGCCTTGGAGACGATTCATACAAAAAGAGTACCCACCATGGCTGCGATGAAATTGAAGATGTTGGGAGAATGGATGGAAACACGAAACATGCTGAAGCATCAAAGGATAATAGGGGAGACGATGAGTAAAATAGCGAATGTCGCAATAATCCATGATCGTATACCAGAGACGGTTGTTTTTTTATACCCTCCACCATAGGATGGGGGGTATATTAACTTGTCATTCCGTTTGTAAACACATCAAAATATTGCTGTAAGACCCCATAAAGTATATATATTCTGGGTCGTGGTGAAATTCTGAGTCTATCTGATCATTTCCGTCCGTCTGTTGAAATCACGCTAACTTCCGACTATGCTATGGGCTTGACACTTGGCACAGGTATTGTTATTGATGTAGGTCTCAGATGGTATTGCAAATGTGGCCATATCGTCCTACTATTACGTATAGCCCGCCATTATAAACCGACCCCCAAAATTTGCCTTGCAGAGGCCTCTAAGAGAAGCAAATTTCATTCCGATCCGGCTGAATTTGGTACATGGTGTTAATATATGGGCTATAAAAAACCATGCAAAAATTGGGTCGGTGACATCGGTCCATAATTATTATATAGCCACCATATAACCGATCCCCCGATTTGGCTAGGAGCCTCTAAGAGAGCAAATTTCATCCGATCCGGTGAAATTTGGTACTATGGTGTTCGTATATTGATCTCTAACAACCATGCAAAAATTGGTCACATCGGTCCATTAATTATATATAGCCCCCCGCGATTTGACCTCCGGAGCCTCTTGGAAGACCAAAATTCATCTGATTCAGTTGAAATTTGGTACGGGTGTTAGTATATGGCCCTCAAACTCCCAATGCAAAAATTGGTTAATATCGGTCCATAATCATATATATGCCCCCATTATAAACCGATCCCCAGATTTGACCTCTGGAGCCCTTGGAAGATCACAATCTTCCCAATTCGGTTGGAAATTGGTACGTGATGTTAGTATATGGTATCCAACAACCATGCAGGAATTGGTTCCTATCAGTCCATAATTATATATAGGCCCCATATAAACCGATCCCCAGATTTGACCTTCCGGTGTCTTTTGGAGAAGGCAAAATTCATCCGATCTGGTTGTTGGGTAATATAGATATTTAACAACCATGCAAAAATGGTCCATATCAGTCCATAATCATCATATACCCCATATAAACCGATCCCCAGATTTGGACCTCGAGCCCTTGGAGAGCAAATTCATCCGATTCGGTTGAAATTTGGTACGTGATGTTAGTACATGAGTATCCAACAACCATTCAGGAATTGGTTCCTATCAGTCCATCATTATATATAGCTCCAATATAAACCGATCCCCAGATTTGACCTCCGGTGTCTTTTGGAGAGCAAAAATTCATCCGATCTGGTTGAAATTTGGTACGTGGTGGTAGTATATGATATTTAACAACCATGCCAAAAGTGGTCCATATCAGTTTATATAATAATATATAGCCCCCATATAAACGCATCCCGAGATTTGGTTTTTGGAGCCTATCTTGCAGGAGCAAATTTCATCCGAGTGAGTCGACATTTGATACATTGTGCTAGTATATGGCCGTTAGCAACCATACCTAACAAGGTCCATATCGGTCTACAGTTATATATAGCCCTCAGATAATTCGATCCCTAATCACACAAAAATTGGTCCATATCAAGTTCATAATTGTTTATAGTCCCCATATAAGCGACCCCCATATTTCAATTCTGGCTCCCTACGTACCGTGCAAAAAGTCCATATCGATTCGTATTTATTTGTAGACTTAGGTTAGGTTCGGTTTACGGGCCCTGCCTAGCCCGTCGCGCAGCCCGATGTATTCAGGCTAACTTTAGACCTATTCAGTCCGATTGTAGATAGCCAACATTGGTGAACTTCTCTCTTATCACTGAGTTCTGCGCCGATTCCATGTATAAGCTCAAGCGACAAGGGACCTCCTTTCTATAAGCCGAGTCCGAACGGGCGTTCCAACATTGCAGTGAAACCACTAGAAGAAAGTTATTTGAAAACCCTCACGAAATCGTCACCAGCATCATGAGGAGCGGTAATCGCTACCGCTGAAAACTTTTTGGTGTTCGCGTCGAAGCAGGAATCGAACCCACGGACCTTGTGTATGCAAGGCGGGCATGCAACCATTGCACACGGGTGGGCTCCCTTTTCGTAGACTAACTCACAATATTAGAAAACGATTTAAGAAGTTTTTAAGATACCACAACCCAATATATTCGATGTGAATGAACAGTCTTTCGTAGAGATTTCTACGCAACCCCATGGTGAGGAGGCCTGGCCGAAGCTTAACGGCCGTATTTTTATTCTGCCTTAGAAAAATTTGTTCAAAATTTTATTTCTATATAATTTTGTATTTTTTTATTTTAGTTTTATTTCATAGTGATTTTTTTTAAAATTTTATTCTTATAGAAATTTTGTCAACATTTTATTTCTAAGAAAATTATGTCAACATTTTTAATCTAATAGGAAATTTTGTCAAAAATTTATTTTCATAGAAAATTTTGTCGCAAAATTTTATTTCCATAAGAAAATTTTGTCAAAGATTTTATTTTCTATAGGAAATATTTGATCAAAATTTTATTATCTATCAGAAAAATTTATAAGCGATCAGCAACAATGGACATGAACTCTTTCTACTGAACCGCCGAAAAACTTTCTCAAATCTTTTCCAAGATTTTTACTTCGAATAGAAAATATTTGTCAAAATATTTGTTTCTATAGATTTTTTTGTTTAAAAATTTTATTCTATAGAATTTGTTTTTCACAAATTTTATTCTATAGAAGATTTTGTCTAACATTTTATTTCTATAGAAAGTTTTTGTCAATTATTTTATTTCTATAGCAAATTTTGCCAAAATTTATTATATATAGAAAAATATGTGTCAAAATTTATTCTATAGAATTTTAATCAAAATTTATTTCTATAGAAAAATTTGTAAAAATTTTATTTGCTTAGAATAATTTTTTAAAAAATTTTATTTTACACGCCAAAGAAAAAAAACGTTTTGGCAAACGTGCTACCGAAAAGCGTTTTTCTTTTTTAGAGTTTTTCTGAATTGCTTCGAAAATTTTAAACTTTTATCACCAAAAAAATTCGTTTTTACAACAATCTTCTTTATTTTTTCAATTAAAAAAAAGTTATTTTATGAAATAACAACAGTCCATCGTTATATATCAAAACACTGTTCTTTTCTGACTTTAGGTCTTTAAATAAGACAACTATTTTAACGTTTCAAATTTAAGTATAGTAAGATAGTAATGTTGAACAATTTTTTTCGGAATCTTTCGAAATATATCTGGAATATATGTAAAAAAAAAACTTTGGGCCGAAGCAGGGTATCGAACCACGACCCTTGCGGCATGAGAGTCGGACGTAGGCTACCACTGCTCCACGAGTGCCAACACTAAATCGACTTAGTTTATGTCTCAAATAAACTTATTGTTCTATCCTCTGCATCGTTTCGAATTGCGGCGCGCATGTGCCCTGGCTACGCTATGTCTTTGTGATCTAATAAGTAATATTATACACTGTGTAATCCCATGGCCATGGTAATTTTCATTACTCAATTTGTGGAAAATGACCATACACATGGTTACATAGCTCAGTGGGTTGTGTGGTTGGCTTACAATGTGCATGGTCCGCGGTTTTTCGATTCTCCGTCCAAGGGCTTTACCTCTTCGCCGGACGGAGAATCGAAACCGCGGGACATGCACATTGTAAGCCAAAAAATTTTTCAAAAATTATAAAATCGTATAATTTCTTTCTACATTGTTGGTATTACAGGACAAAGGTGTTAAGAACTAAAAATCCTCGTGATGCTGAGAACAGATGCTGAGGGACCGCACATGCAATTAGCAAGAAAATAATGCTTTTTTTTTGAGCTAGTTCTTTTATGAAATTGTTTTTACATCCTGTGAAAGAATAACACGTTGTTTATCACCAAAAAGTATTTTATACTTTCTTCCAAATACACTTCCTGTTACAGCGAAAGCAAATGAGAAACGAACTTTGTTTTCTTAAAATTTTCGTTTGGGAGGAAAGAATTATTTTTTTGCGTTGTATAGAAATAACATTCTTTGACAAAAAGTTTCATATAGAAATAAATTTTGGTAGAATTACTTTTTTGGCTCTTAGTTTGGCAACCATGATTAATGAACCGATATGTTTTTTTGTTTCTTTTGTTTTTTTTTTAGACCTTTATTTTTGTGTGGATGTGTATGGTCCAATTTGTCGGTATTGTGGGGTCTCCGTTCAGCGGACCGTTATACTAACACACGTTTTCCTAATTTGAACCGGATCGGATGAATTAAAACTTCATCGTCTTTCTATCAGTTTGACTTAATTTTCACAAGGTCCTCATTTTCATGGGACTCATATTCATGGGGCTCATATTCATTTGGGTTTTGGGGTCATTTTCCTGGGCCCTATTGTCATAGCGCCCCCTCTTTTATTAATATTGGTGTTCTTATTTCTGCTAAAAAATGTTTGTTTAAACCACTGTTCCAATTGCACCAATACTTCACTAACACAATACAAGTGAATTGTTTGAATATGTGAGGATATTTGTGGGTGTGTGTGTGTATGTTAGCGCTTATGATACCACAATATAATCGAAAATTCTCTTACAAATAGCTTGGTACCTTTCATTCCATTCAATTTTGTTTCTATTCTCTACCTTTGCTGATGCTGCAAAAACTCTCGTTACACAGCCCCACAAATTGCAGAACACAGCCTATTGAAGTTGAGAATATAGTTTTTCGTATGTATGCGGGTATAAGACTTACCTATACACACAAACGTGTTTTGCAAAGCACAAGGGCCATCTATACATCCATCTATATCACCTATCTACAGATGTGCCCTCATTCCTAAGGATAGCCAAAAGGACGGGGAAAGGAAGGGATACATTCTACTATTTTTCGGGCATCTTCCAATGCGGATAAAAAGTTTTTTTTCGAATTTTGATTTATACGTGTCAGAATATGGCGTTTTATGGAAAATCAATTCATAATATGTTCTTCCTATAATTATTTATTTTTTCCCGTTGCTTGACATTAAACTTTGAGAGGTTATTCTGTTATGCTTCAAGAATGGGTTAATTGTTGTTACTGGATATACATTTTATGAAGTTATATGGATCATTGAAAGAAGAGTTTCATTTCTGTGGGGGGGAACGTAATTTTAGACAAATAAAGTTTTCTTATTGACCACTAAAAAATTGTCTTGAATCCTAAATCCGTTGCGTTCAATCCGACGAAAATATTTCTTTTTCTGCCTGCTTAGAGTAACACTATTTTTAGTCAGAAACCGTTCAATTGCCTTGTTTGCTTATCCTGTTTTCAAATATAGTACATAGTACACTTGAAACTGTTGCTAATTTCATAACGCAGGATACATTTTCTTTAAATCAATTTCTTAATAATACGTGGGCCAAGACACTAGATGCTCATTTTATACCCTTTTAGCGGCAAACCGCTAAGCCTCTGGCCTTTCCTCGCTCCGTTTCCACTATTTCCCAGATGAATGCAATCACATCCGCAATAAAAGCGCATATCCTTTCAATATCCGTCATCGAACAGGAAAATTTGTCGGATCGAAAAAAGATATTGAGGAGGGGACAGATTTGGAGCCAATCTTTTCAAAAGAGGACGCTTCATTATTAAAGGTAAATAGCATGTCCCGCCTTGCATACACAGCGGTCCGTGGGTCGCATCCTGCTTTCGACGAACAATCCCAAAAAGTTTTTCAGCGGTTGGTATCCACCTCAGTAATCTGCGACATTTCTGCAGAGCGGTTCAAAGGCTCCTCCAAAGTGGTTCACTGCAATGTGGAACGCCGTTCGGACTTCGCTTATAAAAAGAAGTTCCCTTAGTCATGAGTTTTAACATTGGAATGGCGACACTCACGTGAGTTAAGAGAGAAAGGTTAGCCAATGGTGGACTGAATAGTCTAAGTGAGCCTTGATACATCGGCGCCACCTAAGCCAAACCGTAATGCACGTCTAGATTCAATCATTACTTGACTTCGAAAACGAAAACGATTACAAATCAAGAAGAGAAAACTTAAACCCAAACCGATTTTTCATAGAAAACCTTGCATGATACGATTAGCAAGCATGGACATAAACTCTTTCTTCTAAACGGAAAAACTTACTCAATTAAAAGTAAAAGAGTATAAGAGACTTTAAAACATTTCTATATTTTGTCGCGTGAAAGAATAAATTGTAAATTTAACTAGTCGTACACAAACCAGTTTTGCCTGCGCACCTAAAGGGTTAATTACAATTTTGAGGAGATAAAATATTATAATAAATTCAGCACTTTCCACATATTTGCGCCAAAATAATTGTTGTATAAACGAAAGATCTTAACAAGGACTATAAACGCAGGTGTGCATTTTCGAAAGCTGTCCCAACAAATGTATTAGGTTTGCAGCTATATTTTAAAAGTCAGTTTGCTCCAACTTGAAATAAAAGTTAACTTACGCCCACCGTGCAAAAACCTGCTCTAGATCTTGTTTGTATCAAATGAAGAGCTCTTGACGATGTACTATAAATCCCAAGTGTTGTTATATTCGAATAGCATCATAGAAAATCGATTTTTAATCAAAAATATTAATTATTATGTCAGAATTAAAATATAGTGCCACGCCGGGCCCACTGTGCAAATTACCCTGGCTCTATGATTTTTGGTATCAAACACGAAAGCTCTGATGATACTATAAATCCAAGTTGTTTCTATATTCGAAAGCATGCACAGAAATGTATTATTATAGTACTATAGAGTTTTCATTTGATACCAAAACACCGTAGAGCAGGTGTTGCACAGTGGTGCCATGTGCACTTTTTTTGAAAATTATAAAAGTAATTTTCTTTTATTATAAAAAATCGATATTTGTTAATGATGCTTTCGAATATAACAACCATCTTATTATAGTACTCATCAATGACTTTCATTTTATACCCAAAAAAATCATAGACAGGTATGCACAAGTGGGCGCATTTTTTCCCCGAAAGTTTTTATTTCAAATTGTGCGATTAAATTTTAAAAAAAAAATTAACAAAAAACCGTAAATTTCTTGGAATGTTTTAGAAAATAAACAACCCACCCACTTGCATTTTCAGTACTCTCAAGAGCTTCATTTTATTACCAAAAAATCAGAGCAGTTGCACAGCTGGGCACGGGTCGTCCATATTGCTAACTCGTGAAACTAATTCTTTTTGATAAAAATCGATATTTCGTTGATTTGCTTCGAATATAAGCAACCACTTGGATTTACAATACTCATCAATGAGCTTTGCGTTTGATACCAAATAATCTTAGACAGTATTGCCACAGTGGGCCCGCGTGCGACATATATTTTAAATTCTGACTATAAGTTATTATTTTTGATAAAATCGTATATTCTATGATGCTTCGAACATGAGAAACCACTTTGCGTTTATGATTTATCGTGATTAGTCAAGAGGCTTTTATTTGATTACCAGAAAAATCTTAGAGCAGTATTGCACCACGTGGACCATAGTTTAACTTTATTTTTCAAGTTGTCGACAAAAACTGTACTTGTATAAAAGTATAGCTGCAAAACTATAACATATTTTGGGTACGGCTGTCGAACATGACAACCACCTGCGTTATAGTCCTTGTAAGATCTTTCGTTTATACCAATAATATTTTGCGCAAATTTATGTTGGAAAGTGCTGAATTTCATTAAATATTTTATTACCTCAAATTGTAATTTAACCCATTAGGGCGCAGTGCAAAACTACCTTCGTTTTTGTCGTCGACTAGTTAAATTTACAAATTTATCTTCACGCACATTCTATAAGTGGACTAGTGAAAGATTATTTTCTTACCGTTTGTTTATATCGTGACCCCAATACTATATCTGGGCAACCTATTTCAGATGTTGCTTAGACATTACAACATTCATTACTTTTTAACTGTAAAACAAGTATATACGCCGTAAGCTTCCGGCCAGGCGAATCTTATGTACCCTCCACCATGGATTTGCGTAGAAACTTCTTACGAAAGAGCTGTCATCCACCAATCGGAGTTACTTTGGGTTCGTGTTATCTTAAATATCTCTTAACATTTCTTTTTCTAAATTTTGTACTAGTCCATTATGGTTAAAAATAAAGGGACAAAAAAAAAAAAAAAAACTATGTATAGTAAGCCACAAATAAATTTACGAATCTATATGGAACTTTTGCACGAGTATCGTTAGAAATATTGGGGGTCGACTTATACGCGGGCTATATACAATTATGAAATATATATCAATTTTTGTGTGAGTGTGAGGGCGGGATTTTATCTGAGGGCTTATATATAACTATAGACCAATATGAACCCTATAGCATGGTTGTTAACGGCAATTTTCTCTCTCAATGTACGCAAAATTTCAACTGACTCGGATAAACTTGCTCTATATCTATAACACAAATCGGGATCGGTTTATTATGGGGTTTTTTATATGTATTATGTATTGGCTGATTATGGATCACTTTCTATGTTTGATAAATATCTTATGACTACCACCAGCGTACCAAATTTCAACCAGATCTGCATGAATTTTGCTCTCTCCAACGGCTCCGAGAGGTCAAATCTGAGGATTCGGTTTTATTATGCTACATATAATTTATGGTCTGATATGAACCAATTCCTGCATGCGTTTTGGTATACCATAGTACTAAGCATCTATCTCTATTATATTCCCGTATCGGTATGAATTTTGTGCTTCCAAGGGGGCATCCGTGAAGGCAAACTGGGGATCGGATTTATAGGGGGCTTATAATAAAATCATTATACCGACTATGTGGACCAATTTTTGCCATCTCATTATAGACCATATACTAACACCATGGGTTACCTAAATTTGCACCTGAGCGGAATGAGAATTTGCTTCTCCTAGAGCCTGCCCAAGCCACAATTCGGGTGATCGTTTATATGGGGGCGTTACCTATAATTATGACCGATGTGACCAATTTTGCATGTCTATTAGGAGACCATAACTAACCCACCATATACCAAATTTCAGCCTTATCGGATGAAATTTGGTCTCCTTAGAGGTCCGCAATCAAATCGGGGACCTTTATATGGGATAGTATACAATTATGGACCATGTGACCTAATTTTTCAAGTTGTTAGAAGCCATATACTAACACCATGTACCAAATTTCAGCTGCCGATCGCAATAAATTTGCTCTCTTAGAGCTCCGCAAGTCAAATCGGGGATTCGGTTTAGTACGGCAATATAATTAGGACCATGTGGACAATTTTGCATGGTTTTAGAGACCATATACTAAACACCTGTACAAATTTTCAGCCGGATCGGATAAATTTGTGCCTCGCAATTTCCAAGTCTGATAGCTTGCTTTCGTCGGAAGTTAGCGTATTTCAACAGAACGGATCGGAACGGACATTGCTTCAGATCGACTCAGGAATTTCACCCACTACCAGTAACTATATATACTTTATGGGGTCTTAGAGCAATATTTCGATGTATCTGTTACAAAGCGGAATTGACAAGTTAATTACCCCTCCTATGGTGAGGGTATAAAAAACAACCATATACTAAAATTTTCATCAAAAATCCGTTGATAATTCGACCGGAATTCTTCGAATAGCAAATACGTGAACAGACGGACGGTATTACGGACGAAGATGTGAATCGTGCGTGAGCGCTTAGAAACGTGTTCATGCGTGATATCATCTTTCCATTCTGTGAATGGCATCAGTGCTGAAATCCTTCCCATCATGTCGTTGTGTAAATATGGTGATACAAAATCTTTCTTCGGCATTATATCTAATCTTTTATCATTCTTGAAAACAGGCTTTCGGTGACATAAATAGAAGAACAAAACCTGAAGCCCTTAAGAGAAAAAATAACTTGCCAGAGACAATATGTTAACCTTATACAGGCTCAAACACCGACTCAACCAGGGCTATAATCATGAACTGCTTTCAAATATGTAATAGAAAATTCAAGCTTTTTATTCGTTTTTAAAGAAAAATTTCTAGTGTAAAAAGTTAATCGGCTTCTGAAATTTCGTTTCCCTCCGAAATTATTTTTTGTGTTATTATGTCATACTTCTTCATAATATCATGGATATATGCCATACTTCTAATTACATATTAAACTCAAAATTAAGATATTCAAATTAAATAACTATTATTTTATTGCTATTCCATGGGGTAATGCTCTCATAATTATATATCCTATTTATCTAGTAATGGTGGTATAATTAATTTCTAAATTTATTTACCAGATGACAACTACCATGTCAGTTTATATGATTTTTATTCTATTATATATTATATTATCCCGTTTGATTATTTTTCAGGATTTATGTTACAATACCCCCTTCCCTTGCTTTGTGTTATGTATCTATAATATATTTGTACCATTGTTAAGTCTCCAAGTAGTACTTAAGTTAGCAGAGATCGTCAACATTGCGCATCAAACGGAAGTCAAGTACAATTTGCTATTCATATATGTTAGCAGAAGGCATACGCAGAAGGATGTTAGATAATGCCGGACAGAATGTTGTCCTAGAATGGAAACATTCATTTTGTTCAGGGTTGGGGCACAGGTCAGCAACAGGTTTACAGTGAGGCTTTGATAGACTCTTTTACAATTACAATACGATAACTTTTTTTTAAGGCGTGATTATTAAATTTAAACCCCCCACAGTCATGAATGGAGCTGCTCTATACTCTTCCATTCTACGCATCGAAGTATAGTGTCTCAGATTCACATTAAGATATATATTCTTGTATCATTACGAAATCCGATTAGCGGGTTCGTCCGTCTATATGAAATCACGCTAAACTTCGCGATACAAAACAAGCATCGGCATGAACTCGACAATTATTTTTAATCAATGTCAGCTATTTATGGCCAAATGGCCCTTATTGGTTAAGTTAGGTGTAGAGGGTGCATCAATTTTCTTGAATTGAGTCCACTTAGACCAGTATAACCGTCCATTGTTGATCCCTCCGATGTGATCTTTTAATGCTTTCTCCTTCCGATCCGGTCCGCCTTGTCCCAAAGAAACTTCCACTGCTCGTTCTCTTTGAAAGAAATCTCAGAATAAACCAACCAGAGGTAGCCCTGATGAATGCAAGTTATGTTCCTTTAAGCTGCCTCTTCCCGCAGTTCAGTGAGCAGCCTGAAGGAAAAAAGGCAGCAGTATCTTCGTTTCTTCTAAAGATAAAGCCTGCGCCACTACACAGGAAAGGTACGACGTCCTCCCATAATCCGCGGTCCAGGCACCATCTACAGATATCATCGTCTTCAAGGTCCTTATTCTTACCATGTGTTTCCCAAGTGGTTATGTGCCTGCGTTAGTTTACCATTCAATGGCGCGTAATCCTCTCGTTCAATCTACAACAAAAATTTCACAGTCCCTACCGTATTCATTTTACCACTCCTTGGTTTGCTCGCCAACCCATCCGAAGAGACCAGCGCCAGTATCGGACCCACTTTTAAATGAATTCGAGCATATAATACGATCTTGAGGCTCCTGTCAAGAACAAAGGGGGCAAGCTCATCAGATCTGCGTTAAAATTCTTTCATCACCAAATAAGAAGATTAGAGATAATCCTTTATCATCATTTGCGATGAGAATGATTTCTTTTCTCTGAAATATGTTTGGGGCTAACTATCCTTCTATTGCGTGTTAAGAACCTAACCTCTATGTCTTTAATATCACCAAATAGGGGGTATATAATTTGATAACACAATCGAAAAATATTGGTCTTAGATAGAGAAATCGTGGTGAAATTCGGAATCACTAGCGATCTCCGTCCATCGTGAAAACACTTCTAACTTGAATGGCAATGAGGCTATCGATTTAAAACTTGCACAAGTAGTTGTTAATGATGAGCCCGGTACGTTAGGTTATGTGGCAGCCTGAGTACCAGGTCACATTAGACATCAGTCCAGTGATACCACATCGTGAATCTCTCTCTTATCACTGAGTGCTGCCGATTCCATGTTAAGCTCAGTGAAAAGCGACTTCCTTTTTATAGCCGAGTCCGAACGGCCGTTCCACATATGCCAGCCTGTAAACCACTTAGAGGAAGTTTTCGAAACCCTCAGAAATGTCACCAGAGTTAACTAGAGGTGGGATAATCCACCGCCTGAAAAACTTTTTGGTTGTCGGTCGTAGAGCAGGAATCAACCCACGACCTTGTGTATGCAAGCGGGCTGCTAACCATTGCATCACGTGTTATGCATGTTAGATCGGAATAGTATTGCAAATGCGATCATCAGGCGATATATACTTTCATTATGATATCGTTTAACTAAATTTGAAAATAAAAAAAACAAGTGTATACGGCCGTAAGTTCGCCAGCCGAATCTTAATTGTACCCTCCACCATCGATTGACGTAGAAACTTCGTACGAAAGACTGTCATCCACAATCGAGATACTTGGGTTGTTATCTCTCTCG
>PGFW01041042.1:4753-15157 GCA_003123925.1 Haematobia irritans | reverse complement strand
TGAAATTTGGTCCAATTTTTTATTTCTTATAGGAAAATTTGTCAACATTTTTCATGAAATTGTCAATTTTATTTAAGAAAATTTTGTACCAATTTATTTCTATATGAAATTTTGTCCAATTTTTATTCTATAGGAAATTTTGTTAAAATTTTATTTTTATAAAAATATTTTTTCAAAAATTTTTTTTTTATTTTATACAAATTTTGCAACAATTTATTTTATACGAAATTTTGCAAAATTTATTTCATAGAAAATTTGTAACCATTTTATTTTTAGAAAATTTTGTCAAAATTTGTTTTATAAAATTTTTGTCAACATTTTATTTATAGAAAATTTTTTAAAATTTTATTTTTTATAGAAAATTTTGTCACCAAGTTATTCTATACAAATTTGCAATTTTCTATTCTATAGCGAAATTTTGTCAAAATTTTATTCTATAGGAAATTTTGTCAAAATTTTTATTTTTATTAGAAATTTTGTCAAAATTTTATTTAAAACACATCAAAAAGAAAATTTTCATTTCTAAAAAAATCACAAAACTATAGGAAATTTGTCCAATTTTTTATTCTTTAGAAATTTTGTCAACATTTTATTTTTCAATAGGAAAATTTGTCAATTTTTATTCTATAGGAACATTTTGTCAACATTTTATTTCAAAAGAAAAATTTGTCACCAATTTATTTCTATAGGAAATTGTGCCCAATTTTTATTCTATAGGAAATTTTGTCAAATTAATTTATATCAAAATTTTTCATTATTTTTATACAAAATTTTGTCAAAATTTTATTTTAAGAAAATTTTTCACATTTTATTTCCATAGAAAAATATTTTGAAATTTTATTTCTATAGAAAATTTTTGTCACAATTTATTTTATAGGAATTTGTCCAATTTTTATTCTATAGCGAAATTTTGTCAAAATTTTATTTCTATTATTAAATTTTGCTCAAAAATTTATTTTCTATAGAAAATTTTGTCTCTAGAATTTTATTTCTATAGAAATTTTGTCCATTTTTTATTTATAGAAATTTTTAAAAATTTTATTTCTTATTAAGAAATTTGTCAACATTTTATTTCCATTAAAATATTTGAAATTTATTTCTATAGAAAATTTTGTCAACATATTTTTTTTCTATGGAAATTTTTGTGAAAATTTTATTTTCATTGAAAGTTTTGCCAATTTTTATTTATTACAAATTATTGTCAAAAATTTTATTTTTATAGAAAATTTTGTCAAAATTTTATTTTTCATAGAAAAATTTTGTCCAATTTTTATTGTATACTAAATTTTTTCAAAATTTTATTTTTATGGAAAATTTTGTCAAAATTTTATTTCTATACAAAATATTTTGAAAATTTTATTTCTATGGAAAATTTTGCCAAAATTTATTTCTATAGAAAATTTTGTCAAAATTTTATTTCCATAGAAAACTTTGCCCAATTTTTATCCTATAGAAAATTTGGAAATTTTGTCAACATATTATTTCAATAGAAAATTTTGTCACCAATTATTTCTAAGGAAATTTTGTCCAATTTTTATTCTATAAGAAATTTGTCAAAATTTTATTTTTATAAAAATTTTGTCAACAATTTATTTTTATAGGAAATTTTTGTCAAAAATTTATTTCCATAGAAATTTTTTTTTCAATTTTATTTTTATACAGAAATTTTGTCAAACATTTTATTTTTTATAGGAAAATTTTGTCAACATTTTTATTTTGAAAATTTTACTTTTTTTTTTTCTTATTTTTTATTAGAAAATTTTGCCCAATATTTATTTCTATAGAATTTGTCAAAATTTTATTTCCATAGAAATTTTTGCCCAATTTTTATTCTATTGGAGATTTTGTCAAAATTTTATTTCTATAGAAAATTGGGTCAACAATTTATTTCTATAGGAAATTTTGTCAAAAATTTTTATTTCCATAGAAAAATTTTGCTCAATTTTGATTCTATAGGAAATTTTGCTCAATATTTTATTATTTTAATTAGTAAAATTTTGTCAATATTTTATTTCTTATAGAATAAATTGCTATCAAATTTTTGTTTTCATAGAATATATAGAAAATTTTGTCAAAAGTTATTGCATAGAAAAATTTATGCAAGAAGTACTTTTGAAACTATAAATTATTAAGAATTTCTACCAAATCTACAAACACAGTAAAAAATTTACCATTTTGTTTTGTAGAATTCTACCAACTGCTGGCCAACCGGCTTCATCATATGTGACGAATTCTTGTATAGACAAAATTCCTCTCAAAAATGTTGAGATCCTGTTATAAGAAACTTAAAATATCCTCATTTTTGGAAAATGTTTATTTCTTCAATGTCCGCTATTTTTGATTTTTAGAGTTGAGTATTATTTCTGAGAACACGTTGACATCTAGTGGCAGAATAACTCTATATAGAGTAATTGGTGATGAAAAGTACCAAATGGCCCTTCGCGCGTTCGCTGCCAGGTGCTTTTTGGGAGTCGAAATGGTATCAAAAAAGCACAAAAGTGCTCAACTTTATCAACCCTGATGTGTGCGTATAGGAAACGGAAGTGAAAACAACAACACCCAATGAGTCTGGCATCAAAAGCAGAAATGTTGAACGATAAAATGGTTTATTTTGTGGTACACAAACATTTTGAAGGATTTAATCGATTTTTTTATACTACTTTCGCCTTACCAATTGACTCACCCTTTTTATTGCAACCCCCCTTCTCACAAGTTCTTGAATCCTTTGCAGAAATGTGATTAGTTAAGGATTTGAAATGGGGGGAATGTGGTTAAACACTTAATACTGTCATTATGTGTGAATATGAAAATTATTTTTCATTACGGTGAATTTATGCGAACATTTGTGCGTTTATGGTTAATGCTGTTNGAAGAGGGCGTAGAATTTTTAGCAATCATCCAAAATGAGAAGGGCAAGAGCAATTCGAATAAGCTCTAAAGGATTATAAAGGAATAATGTGTTGATGTTCACTCGGCTCGGCTTTTGATACGTCAGGTTGTTGGCTAAGGCTTAAGTACCGCATCGAGTTGATTTATTATGCAGAACCAGAATTCAATTAAGACCAATGATTGTCACTTGTCCGTATGTTGGAAAAAAAGTGAAGAAGAGATTGAAAACTCAACTCTCTTATTTCTCATATATAGCTAAGGTTTCATTATGAGACAAGTGCCTTTCTCCTTTCCTATTAGAGTTAGAGTTTGTGTGTGTGACAGCCGATGTAGCCATTGATAAAAAATGATGTTGCACGATACAAAAGTACGTGAAAAATGTTCTTTCGAAGCCAAAAGTGACTAAAATAACAATATCAAATTAAAGACTTATTGTAAATGTCATACGCTATAGTGTTACCATTACATAGACCGCTTGGACAATTTTTTTAAGATTTCCTAAAATAATTTATTTTGCAAAATATAATTTCTGTTAAAATTTGTGTGAATTATCGTATCATTCTAACAGATAGAATTTTGTGTCAAATTGCATTCTATATCAACGAAAATTGTGATGTTATATAATATTGTGTCAGAAATGTTTGTGTTCTATAGAAAATTTGTCGAAAATATAGTAGCTTCTATAGAAAGATATGTCAAATGGATTTTAATGTCATATGTAGTGTAATAGTATTTGTCACTTAATTTATTATGACTAATAAGAAAAAAAACCTTAGTCGAGAAAAGAGGTTTAATATAATGTAGTGACCACATTTATGTCACCAGACTAGTCCTCTGATCAGAAATTTTTTCCAGATTTATTAAATCTTACAGATCAATTTTTGTTCAAAAATATCTAAATGTGTCTATATGAAAGATTATTGTCAAATTGTATATTTCTATAGTAATTTCATTAAAAATTATTAACCTTTCCATAGAAAATTGCACAATTCTTATGTTCATATAGGGGATAATCTTCTACAAAAATATTTAATTCTTGTACTAGAAATCTTGTCTGAAAACACTCCTTGATCGCCTTCGCATAAAAAGAGTATTTTGAGAAAATTTTAATTCGTATGAGAATTATTGATCACTCTTAAATTTTTATAGGTTTTTTAGTCAAAATTTATTTCCATTAGGAATTTGTCAATAATTAATTATAAGGAAATATCAATATTTTATTTCTATAGAAAATGTTTTGCAGCTTTTATTTTCTCTCCTTATTAGCATAATTTATTCAATTATTTTAGATAAGTTTGTCATAATTTTTCTTAATAATAGATTAGTTACAATTATTGTGTGTCAACTAATTTATAAATTATTTATAGATTATGTCAAATTGCATTATACATAGATAATCGAATTTTGTTTCCTAATTATTAATTAACAACTTTCTAGTAAGGAAATTATTATTACATTGATATAGTTATAAGAACAATATATATGTCATAACTTTAATGATTCCATGAAAAAATATTTTGAAAATGTTAATTGGCTATAAAAAATTGTACAACAATTTATATTACTACTAGAAATATTTTGTCAAAATTTATATATATTGATCATTTTGTAAATTTTTAAACTTTTGTACATAATTTTAATTTTACTAGGAGAATTTGTAAAACTTTTAATCTATTAAGTCCATAGAGTAAAATTTGTGTCCAGATTTTTTATATTATAGAAATTTAAAAAATATATTTTTTCTTATTATACTGTAGAAATGTTGTAAACATTTATTCATAGAAAAGTATTTTGAAGCGTTTAATTTCTATAGAAATATTGTGTCAACAATTTATTCCTATAGGAATTATTAGTCAAAAATATTTTATTCCAAGAAAAAATTTTGACCAATTTTTTTCTATAGGAAAGTTTAGTCAAGAAGTTTATTTTATTGAAAAGTTGTCAAACATTATCTTATAGAAAATTTTGTCACATCTTTATTCGACAGAAAATTTAGTACAAACATTTATTCTATACAAAAATTTTTGATTGCAAAGTTTATTCTATAAGGAAAATTGTCAACATTTTATTGCCATACAAAATTTTGACAATTCTATTATTCATAATAGGAATTATTTTTCAAGCATTTTTTTTTATAGAAAATTTTGTCAAAAATTTGCTTATAGAAATATTTCTTACATTTTTTTCCACAGAAAATTTTGTCAACATTATGTTCCATAGAAATTTATAATAATCTATAGAAAAATTTAGTCGAAAATTTTATTTTTATAGAACATTTTGTCACCATGTCTATAGGAAATTTTATCCAATTTTTATTTACAGGAAATTTTGTCAAAATTTTATTTCTAGAAAATTTTGGTCAACTTTTATTTCATAGAAAATTTGTCAAAATTTTATTTCTATAGAAAATTTTGTTTACCAAATTATTTCTATATGAAATTTTGTCCAATTTTTTTCTATAGGAAAATTTTGTACAAATTTATTTTTATACAAAATTTTATTTTTATAGAAAATTTTGTCACATAGTTTATTTTCATAGAAAAAAATATTTTGAAATTTATTTCTATAGAAAATTTTGCAAACTTTTATTTTATAGAAATTTGCACCAATTTATTTCTATAGGAATTTTGTCAATTTTATTTCTATAGAAATTTTGTCAAATTTTTTGTTTTATATAGAAAATTTTGTCAACAATTTATTTTTATAGAAATTTTGTCAAAAATTTTATTTCATAGAAAATTTTGTCACAAAATTTAATTTCTATAGAATTTTGCCCAATTTTATTCTATAGGAAATTTTGTCAAAATTTTATTTTTATACAAATTATTATTTATAGGAAATTTTGTCAACATTTATTTCCTATAGAAAATATTTTGAAAATTTTTATTTCTATAAAAATTTTGTCACCAATTTTATTCTATAGGAAATTTTGTCCAATTTTATTCTTATAGGAAATTTTGTCAACAATTTTATTTCTATAGGAAATTTTGTCCAAATTTATATATTTAAGAAATTTTGTCAAATTTTTTTCAAGAAAAATTTGTCACCTAATTTATTTTATAGGAAAATTTGCCAATTTATTCTATAGGAAATTTTGTCAAAAATTTTTTTATACAAATTTTCAAAATTTTATTTTTATAAATTTTAATTTTTCCATAGAAAATATTTTAAATTTTTTTCTATAGAAAATGTTGTCAAAATTTTTTGTATAGGATATTTTTTCAATTTTATTTCTATAGGAAATTTTGTCAAATTTTATTTCTATTAAGAACATTTGTCAAAATTTTATTTCTATAGAAAAATTTTGTCAAAGTTATTTCTATAGAAATTTTGTCCAAAATTTTATTTTTATAGAAAATTTTGTCAAAATTTTATTTCTATAGAAATTTTGTCAATTTTTATTTTATAGGAAATTTTTAACAAATTTTGTTTTTATAGAAAATTTTGTCAACATTTTATTTCCATAGCAAATATTTTGAAAATTTTATTTCTATAGAAAATTTTGTCAACAATTTTATTTCTATGGGAAAATTTTGTGAAAAATTTTATTTCTTTCATGAAAATCTTTGCCCAATTTTTATTCTATATGGAAATATTGTCAAAATTTTATTTTTATAGAAAATTTTGTCAAAATTTTATTTTCATAGAAAATTTTGTCCAATTTTTATTGTATACTAAATTTTTTCAAAATTTTATTTTTATAGAAAATTTTGTCAAAATTTTATTTTCATAGAAAATTTTGTCCAATTTTTATTGTATACTAAATTTTTTCAAAATTTTATTTTTATGGAAAATTTTGTCAAAATTTTATTTCTATACAAAATATTTTGAAAATTTTATTCTATGGAAAATTTTGCCAAAATTTATTTCTTATAGAAAATTCTTGCTCAAAATTTTATTCCAAGAAAACTTTGCCCATTTTATCTATAAACTAAAATTTGGAAAATTTGTAACATTTATTTCAATTAATAATTTGTCACATCTTTATTTCAATAGAAAATTTGTCACCATTATTATCTATAGAATTTTGTCCAATTTATTCATAAAATTCATTAATCAAATTTTGCTCAATTATTATTTATGAAATTTTGTCAAATATATCAAGAAAATTTTTATCAATTATTTTTATAGAAATTTGTCAAAATTTATTTTATAGAAAATTCCATAATTTTATAACAAAATATATTGTCAAAAATTCTTCTATATATTATGAAATAATATATGTCAACATATTTATTTTGAAAAATTTTATTTTATATAAATTTGCAAATATATATTCTCGATAAGAAATTCGTCAAATTATATATATCACTTGAAATTTGATCCCAATTTTTATTCACCTTATTCTATTGGGATCTTTGTACAAAAATTTGATTTCTATAAGACAAAGTAAATCAATTATATCTATAGAAATTTTTGTCAAAGAATTTTATTTCCATAGAAACCTTTTGCTCAATTTATATTCTAATTAGGATAATTTTGTCATAATTATTATTATAATTCTAGAACAAAAAAATTTGTCAAATATTTTTATTTCATATATGACAAAACCCAATTTGTATCGAACCTTTTTATCTATCGTCTAATATGTAATATTTATGTAAACATCTTTGTCAATAAACAGTTTATTTGAAATAGAAAATCTTATGAAAGAAATAGATATCGTAAGTAGTGTAAGAATTATATCTACAATTCTACAAAAAACAGTAATAAAATTTCTACCATAATATGTTTGTATATCTATCAAACTAGTGGAAACCGAGCTCAATCATATGTGAACGTAATCTTGTATAGGCATAAAAATTCACTACTCTATAAAAATGTGAAGACAATGATATATATAAAACTAAAATATCTCATTTGGAAAAGTAATAATCTCAATGTCCGCTATTTTTGATTATTTAGAGTTTGAAGATATATATTTCTTGAATGTTATTATTTCGTTATGACATTAGCTGTGCTGCAGTAACAATGTTTTTCAAAATTTATTATTAAATGAATTATTTTTAAAATTTTTTATTTATATAAAATAAATTTATATAAATTTATAATATATATAAATATAATAAAAATAAATTTAAAAAAATATAAAATAAAAAAAAAAAAAATTACTTATAGTATTAATTAGGTGATCGGAAAAAGTCCAAAATCGCTCGCGTTCGTTAAACACGGTGTTGGAGTCGGAAAATGTGTCCAAAAAAAGCACAACAAGTGTCAAACTTTTCAACCATTTGATGGTGTGACGTATAGGAAACGGATAGTGAAACAACAACACCTCATATAGAGTCTGGCATCAAAAGCAGAAAATGATATTGAACGATAAACATGGATTGATATTTTTTGGTGACACAAACATTTTGAAGGATTTAAATCGCGAATTTCCTTTATACTACTTTCGCACTTAGTCCATTAGCTCTCCCTATATTTATTGCATAACCCACCCCTCTCACAATATCTTTGAATCCTTTGCAGAAACATGTGACTAAGTAAGTGATTGAAATGAGGAGGGAATGTGGCTTAAACACTTAAATACGTACATTACTGTGTGAATATGAAAGATTATTTTTCAATTTACGGGAATTTATATGTCGAACATTTTGTGGTTATTGGTATCGCTGTTGGTGTGGGAATTTCCTGCACTAGATTAAGCGGAAGTCATGTTAGCAGCTTATGAAATTGTAAATGAAAAAATTAATAAAAAATGAGCATTAGAGTAATGCCCAAAAGTTTTTAAATATCGTAATAATAATAATACAAATTTTTATAATCAATATTTTAATGAAATTCAATTAACACCAAATGAATGTGTATCAGTAATGATTCAGGCAGATAACACCAATTTAATCCCAAAAAAGGATTTTGTATCATCATATACACAAAAATTTAAACTGTTTGTGAAAAAAAATAATTACACTTACAAAATAACTTAAACATTACAAAAAAAAATTATAATCACGAAATTAATTGATCCAATTAAATTTTAATTAAAAAATTCTTCTATCACAGAAATGTCATTATTAAAAATTAATTGATTAATTTGATTGTATCAATTAATTTTTAATCATTATTTGTAATTGATTGATTGATTCAATTAAAAATTTTGTTAAATCAATTAAATTTTTTAGTTGAATATTTTTTAAAACTCAATAAGACTTAGTTGAAAAAATTTTCGTGAAATTTTTTTCTGTGATTGTTGTCCACTTTTTGAGATTTCTACAATGCTTTGTTAAAAGAAGAAAAATTTAATGAACTGCAACTACTATCAAGTTCAGTTTAGAAATGAATAAACCACTCTTATGACAGCTAACATATTTATTCGCAGCGACGGTTATTTTATTGTTCAAGCTTACACAGGCATTTTGACCTACTGCACTCAGAAATAAAGTTATTCGTGATGGAATTCAAGCATGATATTGCGATGGTTTATATTTGGCTGGACAGCCACAAATGGCTATCGTTAGAGCCTGGTTTTTGCGGGTGAGGGTAGGAAAATGTTTTATGCACTTACAGTATGTCCCACCATGTGCCGGACTCCAAATGGCTACCGGATAAAAAACCATCCTTTTCCTCGGGTATTGAGCTTAACATGGAATCGGGCAGCACTCAGTGTAAGAGAGAGATTCACCAAGTGATATCACAATTGACATGATAAGTCTAAGTGAAGCCTGATACATCGGGCTGCCACTACCTAACTAACATTCCCTCCGGGATATGATAACCACCTCGTAACGCTTTGATATTCGAGGTGACCATCTCCTTCTAGACCGCACCAAGATTCAAGCTTACATTACTCATGTCGTATGTGTCCTTGTCAAAATGTCCTGCCGATAACTTGTTCTCAAATCGCCCTATGGGTCCACTTCTTCTCATTCTGTACCACATCTTCTGGATTATATTCTCAGAGAGAGAGTCAGTCCAATTTCATTTTCTAGCGCTGCCATCGTTCTCTGGTCAAAGGATATATGTTTGGCATCATCCGCGATCTCTCATTCGTAAATATAATCTCTAGCTTAATTATTTACCCATACGATGCAGAGACTTTCGAAAATACCCATGACCCGAGAGCACCTGAAATCATTAATACGTCATCTCCCATTACCTTCTCTTCTTGCCATAAGCAGGGTGTTGTTCATCTACCCTCTGTTTCGTTCTGTCATCTATGTTCTGGTCTGTTGAATGTTTCAATGTCCTTCGCTCTTGTTCTTTAGCCTCGAAAACCTTGCCCGCTCAATCGCCTGGAGGTCTATGTGATCTTTCCAGCTAGCACTAATGCGTGTTTCACTGCAATGTGGATACGGCAGCACAACGTAGATAAGAGAGAAATTCCCATTGTGTATTACATCAATTGACTGAATATTCTAAGTGAGCCTGATACATCGGCTACACCTAACCATAACCTAGTAATAATGCAGCCTCCGCGATACCGTGTAGTATGCACGAGAACTAAATTCTCGAGAGCTGCCAATATCTCCCTATTCTGAAAGTAGCATTTTTACGTCTATCGAATTCTCTCTT
>PGFW01041041.1:0-10207 GCA_003123925.1 Haematobia irritans | reverse complement strand
ACAGGCGTTGGCCTGTCAACAAACTGTGACTTTTGCGACATACATTTGCGACGGGTATACATGACACGCTAGTCGGCAAAAGTCGTAACCTACTGTAGAGAAAAAACCCAAATTTTGAAAAGAAGAAATCCTGAACCATTTTTATTTATTCTTGATAGCATTGGGTGCCATTCTGTTTGTAACACATCCAAATATTAGTCTCACACCCAATAACGTTTTAGGTATAGCCCGCATATAAACCAGATGTGAATTCCTATGCTTCTTGGAAGTGCAAATTTCATCTGATGCAGCGGAAATTTGGTACGCCGTGTCACTATATTCCTTCCAACAATCGTGGGAAATTTTGTCCATTTCGGTCCATAATTATATATTCGACTTGTGAAGCCTTTTGGAGCAATATGTATATCGGTCCATGTTGTGGTATTGCCTTCACACTGAAAAAAGTATTGTCGTGAGGCCAGAAGACGAGACGCATTTATCTCGATATAAAAGTTTTTTCGCTGTCCAAAAAGTCGTAAACTTTTCAATGAAGTCGTATTGTCCTTATTAGTTAAGTGGATTTTAATTAAAACATGGTTCATAACATGAAAAAGAATTTTTTTTTGGGGGTAACGGTCAATTGGATTTTTTAGTATTTCAGAAAAATTCTTTAAAATTAATGAAATTTGTCTTAAATTAGGTTCTCATTTTGTATTCTTGACAAAAAGCCAAAAAAATCGTTCAAAAAATAGACATGTTTTCAACACTCTTATTTTAAAGACGTTTTTTACTTGAAAACATAGCTAGTCTGATTTTGAAATAAAGTTTGTCGTTAACTCGTTTTTAAAGAAACTTTATGAACAGCATAGTAAAACAAAAAAGCTGAAAAAAATGAAAAAAAATTAAATTTGGCAATCATAAAATCAGTCACAACCCCAAATTTAAAGAAGAATTGTCTTAAAGTATCCTTACTTTGTGTTCTCCGCCTCTTTGGCTCGGAATTCAATGTTAAAGTGAAGACAAACTCTTTGGAACTGGGTATGCTTTTTTTCACAGACAAATCTCCTGAATTTATTCTTTAGGCTTCTAGAAACCACAATTTAAGAAATCAATTCAGGAGATTTGTCTATATGAGGGCTATACCAAATCATATTCTTAACACTTATTCAAGGTTCTAAAATACCACCAGGTTCCAGTTTCAGTTTAAAATGGCAAAAAACTACGGTTTTCTAAGAGCCGTTATAGAACCATTTACGAACTTGACGCTGCCTGCAAATGAAAAATCTAATCTTCTGTCAAATTCAGGATCATAGCGCCATTAATCGCGTGCTATGTAGCGGTGATTAACCAGACAGAAAATTTCTTCCCTGATCAACGAAATTATAACTTTATTCCAGTCAAATCGTAATTTCGATGTGTTACAAACGAATGCAAACTTATTAATGCCGCCTAATCACCATCTCTAATGATGGTGGGTTTAAAAAAAGTGAACTGCTTAATGGGAAGAATGAAACTACATCGTGCCGAAATTAAACTAAATTTTATTCCATTTTTTTCAGTTTTCCACAATGGTTGAGAATTTACTGACATTATTTAGTATTTAACTACCATCCACGAAATTTGTCCTTCTCATAGATGTACAAATGAACTAAAAGTGAAAGGAAAAAATTATATATAAACACGCCGTAATAGGACCGATAATGTTAGATGCCAATATACTAACACCATGTACCAATTTCAAGGCGAATCACATGAAATTTGCCCTTCAAGAGGCTCCCCAAAGCAAATCTGGAATCGTTTATAATGGGGCTATACCTAAGAGTACCATGATGACATATGGTTAGCAATCCCGCTTGCATACACAACAGCCGTGAGTTCGATTCCTAACTTCGACCGACACCAAAAAGTTTTTCAGTGGATGGATTATCCCACCTCAAGTAATAGCTGGTGACTATTCTTAAGTGTTTCAAAGGCTTCTCTAAATTGTTTCACTGCATGTGGAGTCCGCCGTTCGGACTCGGCTGTAAAAAGGAGGTATCTTGTCATTGAAGCTTAAACATGGAATGGGCAGCACTCGTAATAAGAGAGAAGTTTCACCACTGTGGTATCTACAATGGGTTGAAATAGTCTAAGTGATCTGATACATCGACGCACCTAACCTATACATAAGAGTGGTCAAATAGGGTCCATTTGGCAATACATCCGAACCTATGACATAAAAACCTACTTGTGGGCCAAGTTCAAGCCGAATAGCTTGTTTCGTAAGTAAGGAAGTAACGTCAATTTTCACCGACGGACACATAGAAAAAACTAAACTAACATTATGGTAAATGAAACTATCTTCGTGCGAAAATATTTTCACTAAACTGTATATCCAAATTTTGAGATTCAATTAAAGTTACGAAAAATTTCGACATTTTTGGATTTTTAATTACCAATTTACGAAATTCTTAATTTTTCTCGAAAAGAAAAAAAATGAAATAAAATACAAGAAAAAAATCTTAGGCGCCAGATCATTCCTATTTTGAACTACGCTGCTAAATTCATTTCTTAACTAATTTTGAAGAAGTGTTGTTTAGAATTGAACTAATTTGTATGTCTATTGAAATTTTACTGCCAATTTAGTTTCAAATAAAATTTTTGGGGACATACTTGAATAAAGAAAAAATCGTTGGGCTTGTATAAAATTTCTTAAGCAAAAATTTTTAAAATAAAGTAAAACAAAATAAATTTTTTGCAATAAATATTATTTCTTTTAGCATCAAGTTTTACAAAAGACTTTTTTTATGGCGGACTGTCGATAGACGGTCCGTACGGACATTAATTAAATCCGAAGCAGAATTTATGGGATCCTGATACTAAATATTTCCATGTGTTGCAAGCGAATTTGTCAAATTAAGTATCCTATGGTGATGGTATAGAAATAATTACATATTACAACGCCGTAGTTAATTTTACTATTTTTAAAAAGTGTAAGGAAGAGTTTTTCTGCACTGAAATGTATACCCGCGTAATAATTCGAGATTACTATTTATATTGCAAATCGATAAAAATATATATTTTTTTTTCGCAGGCAAAAAGAAGTCGAAAAAGCCAAATCAAAATATTATGAATTTCTGTGACTAACCCAGAAAAAAGTGCTTCGAAACTAAAGGAAAAATTTTCATCAATTATAGTTTATTCCATTTTATTTCATTAAGGTAAATTTTTGTGAAGAATAATAATAATCTTACTCGTTTCAAGTAAAAAAATCCTAAAATGTAAGCATTAGAATATTCATTAACTAGAATAAGGCATGGAAGTTTTACTCATACTATATGTTCCTTCGCTGGCGTATAAGAATTTACTACTGAAAAAAGAAAATTTTATTCCACCGATCGAACAAAGCCATTCGTAAAAATAAACAAAAACGCGAACTAAAACAAGTTTTCCTCAAAATTAGTAAAATTTCTATAAAATGATAATCTGCGACTTCCTTTATAATAGAAGAGTTTTTTCATACAATAGAACAATCACTTGGCATAGAAAGAATATTTTAGTTCATTTCGTATAAGAAGTATGCAATCCTTTCAAACTTAAGAAACACACTTGTTAGAATATAGGAAATTTTCCCTTAAATTTCTATTGTTACCTGTATCGTACCTCTGTCATCGTAATCGATGTGTTGCGCGTGGGTGTATTCGATATATTGCAAGCGTCGGTTGTTTTTTTTAGTTGGAATCCGCGTTGTTTTGGTATACGGAAGATGATTGTTAAAAATATATGGTAAAATAATATTAATAAATAACAATAAATATATAAATATTTTGTTATTTTAAATTAGTGAGAAAATGTTCGTTTTTTTTTTAATAAATCTATCAATGTTCGTGATTAGTGTAATAAAGAAAGAAAACACCATGCAAAAAATAACAACCCTTTCATTTGTCTTCATTTTGGAATTTCAATTATCGAGGTAAATATTCAGTGACGCTAACCTTTTGGCTAACTAAAATGTTTTATGATTTTTTTATATTTGTTAGGTATTGAAAATTGTAAAAGGCGGGACAAAATCGTTAGGCAGCATTATTAAAAGTGAAAAGTAGCAAGAAGAAGAAAAAGTGCGTTTTACAGTTGAATAATATCACACGGAAATTGGAAATAGTGGAATAATAAACTAATATTTCAAAGAGATTCGATGCTGTTTATTCCTTAATAAATATTATTCAATATATTAAATAAAACATGTCTTTTATTGAAGATAAAAATGCCTTTAATCAGAAATAAAATAAATTGTATTTAAAAACGAAGTAAAGCATTCTATTTATGAAGTAAATTTTACCCACAAATGTTGTAAGATTTGTCGAAATGAATGAAAAAATTTTCAAAAATCATTCCAATATAATTAATTCAAAATTGTTAAATTTCTTTCATTCTGTAGTAATAAGTGTATATAAATATAGGAAATGTAACTTAATATATGGAATGTCATTATTCCTAAGTTTCTACGAAATCAACATCGTTTCAAACAAATAAAAATGTCCTTTGCGCTATTACGAAGTTCAACTTTCTTCACAATGAGTTATTTTAACTTAAAGAAGGGTCACTTTTTTTTCTGGGTGTAATGTAGTGATTCTGCAATTCTTGAAATTTAACATTATACGAAACTGTTGTCTATTTAAAGAATATTTTAATTGTTTCATTTTCAGAATGTTTCTCCCTGGCCAAACAAAAACACAAAGAAAATTTCATTACCATTAATATCTCAGAAAAAAAAATTGGAAGTTCTGCCAATGGCACAACTTTAAAAGCACTTCCAAAATATGTACTCCCAAAGATGTTCTTTATTTCAACTACACAGGAAGTTATTTTAATTCAATTATTTATAACTCGCTTTTTTCTTATGTTTAATAGGTAATTTTTATTGTTAATAGTAATTTTGTATGTTTTAAAAATGTTAAAACAGAGCAAGCTTTAATAAAATGGTAACAAATTATTGAAAATTGTCGAAAAAAAATCAAAATCCAATTCAAGAAATATTGCGAATTTTTTATACCCTCCATCATAGGATGGGGGTTATTAAAATTTGTCATTCCCGTTTGTTAAACACATTCGAAGATATTGCTCTAAGACCCATAAAGTATATATATTCTGGGTCGTGGTGAAATTCTGATGTCGATCTAAGCATGTTTTCGTCCGTCCGGTCTTGTTTTGAAATCACGCTAAACTTCCGAACGAACAAGCCTAATCGACTTGAAACTTGGCACAATTAGTTTGTTATAGATGTAGGTCGGATGGTATTGGACTTGTGAGCCCTCTAACAGAAGCATATTTCATCCGATCCGGCTGAAATTTGGTATATGGTGTTTTGTATATGGTATCTAACAACCATGGCAAAAATTGGTCCATCATCGTCCATAATATATTATAGCCCCATATAAACCGATCCCAGATTTGGCTTGCGGAGCCTAAAGAGATATCAAATTTCACCGAATCCGGCTGAAATTTGGTACATGGTGTTGGTAATATGGTTTCTCCTACAACCATGGCAAAATTAGGTTCACATCGGTAAATAATTAATTATATAGCCCCCATATAAACCGATCCCCAGATTTTGGGCTTGCGGATGCCTGCAAAAGAGAAGAATAAATTTCATCCGATCCAGCTGAAAATTTGGTAACATGGTGGTTGGTATATGGTCTCTTACAACCATGCAATAAAAGTGGTCTGCCTATCGTCCTTATTATATATAGCCGCCCCCATATAAACCGAGTCCCCAGATTTGGTTGTGGAGCCTCCTAAGAGAAGCATATTCATCCGATCCGGCTGAAGGTTTGGTACATGGTATTGGTATATGTCTCTAAACAACGTGCAAAAATTGGATCCACATCGGTCCATATATATATAGCGCCCATATAAACCGATCCCGAGATTTCTGGTTGCGGAGCCTCGAAGAGAAGCAAATTTTCATCCGATCCGCCTGAAATTTGGTAGCATTTGATGTTGGTATATGGTCTCTAATTACCACTGCAAAAATTGTGCAACATTCGGTCATAATTATATATACGACGCCCATATAAACCTGATCTCCAAGATTTGGGCTTGCGAAGCCTCAAGAGGAGCAAATTGCATTCCGATCCGGCTGAAGTTTGGTACATGGTATTGTATAAGGTCTCTAACAACCATGCAAACTTGTCCACATCGTTCATAAATTATATATAGCCCATATTAAACCGATCCCCAGATTTGGCTTGCGAAATTTGCGTTCTCTTGGAGGGCAAATTTCATCCAATCCGGTTGTAATTTGAAACATGGTGTTAGTATATGATCTTTAACAACCGTGCCAGTATTGGTTCATAAATCGGTTCCATAATTAATATATAGCCCCCATATAAACATTCTCCAGTTTGACCTCCGGGAGCTTTGAGGAGCAAAATTCATCTCCTGATCCGTTTTCAAATTAGGAACGTGGTGTTAGTATATGGTCGCTAACGAACCATACCCGAAAATTGGTAACAATCAACAAAATCTGATACCATATGCGGTTCAATAATCATGGTTGCCACTAGAGCCAAAAATAATCTACCAAACGGATTTATTTCTATTAGAATTTTATTTCTATAGAAATTTTGTCAAAAATTGTATTTCTATAGAAATTTTGTCCAACATTTTATTTCTAGATAAAAAAGAAAATTTGTTAACATTTTATTCGGGTTCATAATAAAATTTTTATCTTTGTCAAAATTCTTATTTCTATAGAAAATTTTGTCAAAATTTTATTTCTATAGAAAATTCTGTTCAAATTTTATTCGCGTCATAAACCATGGTTTGCCACTCGAGCCAAAAAATAATCTAACAATAGATTTTTTTCTATAGACAAATTTGTTTCAAATGTTTATTTCTATAGAAAATGTTGTTAAAGATTTTATTTTCTGTAGAAATTTTGTCAAAATTTCTTTCATAAAAAATTTTGTAAAAATTTTTTAATTTCCTGTAGAAAATTTTGTCAAAAATTTTATGTCTACTGTTGTCAAACTGAAAAATTATATACGTAGGTTTAGGTTTTAGTTTAGGTTAGGTTAAAGTGGCAGCCCGAATTAAGATTCAGGCTCACGTTAGACTATTCAGAGTCATTGTGATACCACATTAACTAAAGTAACCTAATTGCATATGGGTACTTCTAGTTTTACCGCTGAACTTCTTTGATTATTTTTCTTTGTTTGAACCAACCAGATTGTTCCAAAAAACATTAGCAGACTGCTTAAGTTAACGTTTTTCCAGATCCTCCAGTAAATCTGAAAGCTATATGCTCCTAAAAGTTTTTTGCGGCGCCTTTACAACAAAATGCAAAGGACAACTCACACAAGAAATGTTTAATTGATTCTTTCGCTCGCGCATCCATTTGACAGCTCATACAATAGTAGTATATACTATTGGATCGATCTTTTTTTTGACTTACATACAATTTTGGAGCTTACATACACTTTAGAAGATGGTGTTACGGAGTTGTTAAGATACGTTTGCGCCATCGCAAGCGTTACCGCAGACTTAAGGAATCGATTGTGGAAGTGCAAGTGTTTAGATTTGAAGTTTTCTAAAACGCAAATCCACGATGGAGGGTACATAACTTCGGCCTGGCCGAAACTTACAGGCCGTATATAACTTGTTTGAAAATATTTTAATTCAAACGTTTCGGACAGCGTTAAATGCATTAAAAAATTATAAAAATTATTTATTTGTCAAAATATGACAAAGTTTTTTAATTCACATCCAAAAACAGTTGAATTTGACGTGTCCACCCATGGACATCCGTCCTACTGACAAGCCCGTCTTAGAATTCATCGCCTTCTGCGCCCATTTTGGCACAACTTCGGATCCAAAAAAGAACATTTTCACTACTTTTTTGGCGACGGGCTTTTTTTACTGGGTGTTATGAACAATACACCAATATTTTGTTTTGATCAATCTGAAAATTATTATGCTTGAAGCAAAATGTGTTTTGGGGTATATGTTACAGAAGCGGCTTTTTTTTGAGAGGTGAAGGCTTGCAGTTTTCTTTAAGCATTTTTAAACAATTTATTTAAGTATCGGGCCAGAGTCGAGTATCATTGAAACTAAACCAACGCAAACCTTGTGTTCAAACTTTTATAGGTGTAACTATTGCCAGTTGATTTTCATATAGACATATGAATCGGGCTTATATACACCCAAAAAAAAGTGAATCCAAGCGTGGAAGAAAATAGTAGGTTTATTATTAGAAAATTTTAACTAAAAATAGTTTTCTAATTTGCAACATGTTAACATAATTAATACTTTTTGTCAAATTGAAGAAAATTTATTAAAAATAATTAATTTTTCTCCTTGTTAAGAAAATTTCATAATGTTGAAAGAAAAAATTGGATTAAAAATTGTTAAAATGTCTTTAGCGCTATACGAGTTCAATGACAGGTACAATTTTTAAGTAAAATGTTTACTCATTTGAGAGACTTATGACTCAATTCTTAACAAACTTCTGCATTTAGAAAATGAACTAATTATATTTTTTAGTAAAATTGTGCACGTATATTTGGGTATACAACTTTTTTTCTTCCATTTTTATTCATGTCATTAAAGTTAGCAAAAAATTATTACTAAGGAACATTTACATCATATTGTGCAAAAATAAACTAAAATCAACTTAATCTTCATGAATAAATAAAGTTCAGGTTGGCATTAGAGCCCCTTTTTCTGGGTGTAGGAATCAAAATCAACGTATTTGTTCTTTGGTATGCCCAATGTTGTAAACTAATTCCGATTTTTTCCACTACAATATTTCACAGTTCCAACATTTCTTTGGAAAAATCAATTCTTTTGCATACAAATGTCAATTCTTTTTATATAAAAAAGTTAAAAATTCTTTAATATGCACTGAAAAAACAGTGAACCTACCAGGAAGAAAAATTTTCGGTTGAATTTTGAAAAATTTTAACTAAACAGTAATACAAAACGCTGGCACAGGCGCCGATGTCCCATAAAAATAATAAATATTTTTTCGACAAAAATTCAAGAAAATTTATTTGACATAATTAGTTTTTTCACTTGTTAAAGATAAATGTTTGATAGTTAGAAGGAAAAAATGAGTTCAAAATTGCAAGAAAAATGTCTTTAGTGACATACGAATCATGATGGTGTTTAATCCTTACCCATGTTCGATATCCACGTTCAATTCCACTTCCACTATTCGCACGTCAAAATCCACGAATGTGAAAATTTGGTGTCTTAAATTTCGGCACGACTCTTTTTTTGAACTTTCTGTACCAGCTGGGTTACACAAAATCACGCCAAAAATTCCACTGGCGGAAATCAAAATAGTGGAATCAATAGACTTATTATAATTTATTATGTGTTATAACCCACACACCATAGAAATGGTGACGGGGTTATAATAAGTTTTGTCAATTCCGTTTGTAACACAGGATCGAAAATATCGATTTCGACTATATAAAGTATAATATATTCTTGATCAGAGAGAAATTCTAAGAACGAATATAACGATGTCCGTCTGTCTGTCTGTTTGTTGTAATCACGTGCTAAGCAGTCTTCAACAATGAAGCAATTGTGCTGAAATTTTGCAAACAAAACTTCGTCTTTTTGTCTGCACAGGTCAAGTTCGAAGATGGGCTATATCGTCCAGGTTTGATAAATAGTCCCCATATAAACCGACCTCCCGATTTTGGGGTATTGGCTATAGAAATCGTAAGTTTTTATCAAATTTTGAAATTGAATCTAGAAGGTATTTATATGACCATAAGGAGAGATTGTGCCAAAATAGTGAGTATCGGTCCATGTTTTGGTAAGCCGCCCACAGTAGACCGATCTCCGCGATTTTACTCTTGGCGCTTATAGAAACCGCAGTTTTTATTCATTTACCTGAAATTGGAAATCTAGAGGCATTGTAGGACCAGCAAGATCACGTGTGCCAAAAATTTGTAAATATCGGTCCATATTTTGGTATAGCCCCCATATAGACGATGCTTCCCGATTATTACTCTTGCGGCTTAGTAGAAACCGCAGTTTTTTTATTCTCAATTTACGCTGAAATTGGAAAATCTAGAGTAATTGTAGGACCACAAATACAGGTGCCAAAAATTGTGAGTATCGGTTATGTTTCTTTGGTATGGTCACATAATAAAACGACCTCCCGATTTGAGGTCTTGGACTTATAGAAACGTAGTATTTTATCTCAATTTGTCTGAAAATTGGAAAAATCTAG
>PGFW01041019.1:1732-20773 GCA_003123925.1 Haematobia irritans | reverse complement strand
TCGGCTGCCAAGTTAAAGAGCTTACGATGATCTTACTTGAACCTCAAAGCGATGATTGAGTCTAAAAAGGCAGTTGTTTGAGCCTATATGTGAGAGCTCGCATTGTCGCGGTGAAGAGTGATCCGTCCTCGGCGGATGGTTTCCTGATTTCTTGGAAAACAATTGCCAAAAAATATGGCTCAGAATTGATTGTTGTGCGTTGTTGTAGTGCTAGGATTGCGACATGTGTAGTTTTTCTGAAAAATCAGGCGATCGTTTGCTCGGAAGTGGTTAAGCAACTTTTGTTTAAATTATCTCATTTTGAAACACGATGTCATAGACGTGTTGCTTGCGATCAATCGAGACGAGTCTTTCTTTTGTTTGCGATCAAACGCGAACGTTCGATCAAATGTTCATGCAATATTGAATGGATGGTGGTCCCATTAATTGAATAGCTTCTTGTCTTTTCGAGGTTATGGTTAATCTGAAATGGCTAAATCAGCACGCTAAATCGCGAACGATTTTTGTATTATTTATGGTTGTTTTTTTGTTTTTTTGTATGGTGTCGCCTACTTACACCTTCTTATGATTTCTTTTACCATCCCTGTTGGATACATTTTGTTTCCTTGTTAAAAAATCCATAATCGTTACCACTGGTATGAATGTGTAAATTGAACCTAATTTCAATTGCCAAGAATTTGAATTTAATTCCACGGCATAGCCTTCGGATTGACTTAATTCAACTAATTTCTTCGTGCGATTCCTTAATACTAGCATACGGCTATATTCTTGGAAATAGGGATAAATTGAAGCAATTATGGGCGGGAGAGTTGTATATGTAAGAGATAGTATAATATATACGCAGGGTTGCTATTATATTTTGATTTAGGGGAACCGTAGTGTCGAAATCTGCACCCAGAGAAGGAATATGATTCACCTCAAATAGCTTTTAAGAGCAAAATGTAATTTCTTGATACGGTGAAAGTAACATATTTGTTTGGCAATTTTTTTCCCCCCCCATGGCCCATGTTCTCAAAATTATGTATCTGATTTCGCTAACCATTGTATATGATTGTCAAGAAAAACAAACTTTTTTGCCGACAAATTATGTTTCCATGTTCACCGTCCAAAAATAACATTTTGCCCTCTTGAAAACATGTTTGGGGCGATCATATTGCCTCTCTGCGTGTGCCAACTGACATCTCTATACTAAAACTTGACATTTTTGAGGTTGTACGTATTTGGCGATGAAGCTCCGTCAAGGACAGAGGTCGTAGTCCTTTCCAAGTAGAATTTTGGTGTAGGGACTTCAAAATCAGTCGTTCCGGAATCATTGATACATATGCGCCTAAAACTGATATTGCATTGATCATCATGTTGACCTATGGTGAGATTGCGGGACAACCTTCGGCATATTGTGGGACATTCAAATATTGCATGCAACATTTGACGTCAAAAATTTGTTCACTTTGGATCACACACAATTTGTCAATCGCTTCAAAATAAGCCTCGTGTCGTGGCGGAGGTGGCGCTGGACGGAATAAGCCGATTATAAAATTTGCTATTCGGCTTCGGCGCACAATTATACCATTATAAAAATCAATTTGATGTTATAAACGAAGCGGTCAATAGTATTAATTGTACAATCGAATCTTACAATTATATTTTACAATTTCATAAAATTTTTCTGAGCTTAAAATATTTATAAATTTTGAACTGATCGTCACTGTGGGTGGAAAGTTTAAAATTTTTGGCTAAAAATACAACAATATTAATATTTTTTCTGATTTAATTAATATTTTTGATGAATTGGCCGGCTAAATTTAGTCGAAAACGAAGTCGATATATCGGTGGCGGCGGTCAGCTGGCAAAAAAACTGGTCGGCGGCGGTTAAAAGTGGCGACTCGACTCGGCGGGGCTTCATTCGTCTGCTTTTGGAGATACCTCAATTCAGAGTGGGTAAAAATTGCTTTCGACAATTCGTTGAAACACATGGCAAAGCGAATTTGGAAGTTGCTTCAAAAGGCACAACTTCTAAACTCACTTCCAAAAATATCCTCCCAAGATGTTCTTTATTTTAATTTAAACAAGAAGTTTTTTTTTAATTTAAATTTTTTATAACTGGCTTTTTTCATATTTTTAATGAGTTTTTGTTTTGTCTCATAATAGGTTAAAAAAACAGATACGAATTACGTAAAGTTAACAAAATTATTAAAATTTCTTGTCGAAAAAAAAATTGTACAAGAAAATTCTCCAAATTTTTGAAAAATATTTTGAGGTCAAAAACATTAAAAATCATAAAAAACATTAAAGACTAAAAAAAAATTATAAAAAATTATTATATTTAGCAAAATATAACAAAAATTTTTAATTCACAAACCAAAACTCTTAGAATTCGAATCACACCATTAAAGAAGTGATGCCAAATTCAGTGCAACGGCTTCTTGTAAATGTTTGGGAATCCGTCCTACGATAAGGCTGGTTAAATTCATCGCTTCTGGCGCCAAATTATTGCACCACTTCCGGATTCCAAAACAAAAGAAAAAAAACAGATGATCCTCCCAAAGGATGTTCTTTAGTTTAAACTTACACAGGAAGTTTTTTAATTCAAATTTTTTGCTTTTTTCATATTTTTTAATGAGTAATTTATAACTTGGTCTTCATATGGAGTTAAAAAAGGAGATTACGAATTAATAAAATAAAGTACAAATTATTAAAATTTTGTCGAAAAATTGTAAAAGAAAATTTGCAAATTTTTTGAAAATATTTGAGGTCAAAACATTAACAAAAAATTTGAAAATATCTGAGGTCAACATTAAAAAATCAATAAAAAGCATTTAAAAAATTCTAAAAAAAATAAAACTTATTATTTAGCAAAATCATTACAAATTTTTTAATCAGCATCCAAAACGAACTTAAGAAGTGATGCAAATTCAGTGCAAACGGCTCTTTTGAAATGGTGGAACATCCTCCTACGACCAAGCCCGTGTTAAATTCATCGCTTCTGCGTCAATTTTGCAACCCACTTCCGGGATCCAAAAAACATTTTCCACTACTTTTTCGGCGGGACGACTTTTTTGCCTGCGTTAATGCGGAAATATTTTGAATTTTTCGATATTAATATCTTTTTTCGTTCTCTAATCCCGAAATATTAACGCAACCCTCGTATATTAACAAAGCCATTCATATGCAACTAACTGACAGTTTAAAATTTTTAAATAAAAAATATTTTCTTTAATTAAAAGAAAAAAACTTTATTATCTACAATTTAAAAATTGCTAAAGTAAAGATGGAAAAATCTTAGCTATAATTGCAGTTTTATTTTCTTTAGTTCAATGATTACAATATACTCAGTTAATTAAAAAATTATGTGCCACTTCAGTGTCATCTATGGATGCCAAAGTTGCAGCTAAAAAATTTCCTTACTTACCGGTACTGACAAAAGAATCAAGAAAGTTTTATTTCGCCAAAGAATTATCAATCGAATCATACTGGGCTGTGGTGGGTGCTAAAAAAAATCGGCTGACTTGTATAATTTTCGTTCTTCATCCATGTACCAACTTTTACAAAAACTCAGAGGGTTGAATTCAACCACATCAAAACGTAAAAAACCTTTCCTAACATTACCATCAAATATAGGCCACCCGCTTAAGTGTATTGCTTATCCATTATTAATCTGAAATATTCAAATGCGATAACCATTTAAATTGGACATAGCTTTGGATTGTATATCTTACCGATCTCATTGAAATTCTTAAAAGTAGAACCATTCAGTAGCCACGCTATCCGCTTATGTTCCGAGCATTTAACAGGTTCCGGATTGAGAGCGAAATATGTTGGAGTGGTTTCAGCAAATAATTGTATTCGAATCATAGGTGAATTGTGAAGCCATTTCCATAGTTATGGGACATGACCTATAATGTATAGAGTACGCATATTGGGAAGTCCCAGATTTATTTATTGTATAGGCTCAAGATCCTTACCATCTGAAATCCATCATTTCGTAACGGATATTCAATTTGGTCATTATTTGTTGAACAAATCGGATGTTCGGGCGAAAACATTCTTAGAACTGGTTATGTTGGATTCACTATGTTTAAACTCCTCCAAATCGAATGAATGAAAATCCAAATTACCAATGACTATATTTGAAATCCTCATTAATGATGCCAACTTGTTGGGCCTGAAATTGTAAAGTTTGGAAATTTACGATAATAAAACCGAATAAAGTAGCCTCTCGAAAGACTTCCAGCGTTCCGACGGAAACCTGTTAGAATTCATGAAGGTGGTAGCTAATAAACCGCCCCTGAACTTCTACTAAGGGTCTACAGAAAATGTTTAGTTCAGGGAACATTCTAAAAAACTTGGAAGACTCTGAATCTAGTCCTGACAAAACAAAGTCGGCCATAACGGCTGCCCTCCGTTCCTGACACAGAAGGTAGCTTCTTCAAACAAACTAACACGGGCGGCTTAGGAGAGAACTTTGTACGCAAAACAATATGGTTCAGCGAGAGGACAATAATAAAAAACAATTGTAACCACTCGAAAGACTCCATCCCAACGAAGGAGCAGCTGAGTCAATGCCCCAGAAAACTACTACTAAAGGGTCCTGATAAAAAAAGTCGGCCATACCGGTCTTGCCCAACGTTCTTGACACAGAAGGAAAACTCTTCAAACAACTAACAACAGGCGGTAAAGGCGAAAGGCGACTTCTCAAACAAACCAATATGGCTTCAGGGCAAGGGACAATTAAAAAACAAACAAAAGTAACTTCTCAAGCCCCTGCAGGCCGACCGGACATACTTTTGTTGAAATTAGTAAACCCCCGAACTACTTACTAAAGGGTATACAAAAAAGGCTTAGGTGTGGGGAACAATTCCTCAAAACTTGCCCTCGGTCTCGCCGTCTTAACTTGTCGTCTGTCGCCTTTAAAGTCGTGTCAGTCATTCATTTGTATATTCCCTGTAGAGTGGCGGACGACGCCGATTACTTTTTGTACCAATCTACAATACTAGGTAATAAAAAAAAAAAAAAAAAAAAAAAAAAAAAAAAATGGCCGCATATCACTTAGAAAAAACAATCAGCTGATTGTAACTGAATTAATTTTTTCGGTTTAATATATTTTTATTTCTGACGCACAATTCTATTTTCAAAAACATAGAAAAATATTTTAATTTAGACGCCCAAGGGGAAAAATCGTTGATACATATTCAAGAACTTTAAAGACTTATATCTCACGAATTCAAATATTTTTATTCACACATACTCAAGCATGAGAATATAGCTCTAGCGCCATAGAAATATTGTGAAAACTCTGTGCAGACTGGCTCGGTCTTTTGTGCGTCATGGCAATTCGCCTTCACTCATGAAAACTAATTCTTCATTGAATTAGCGAGTTAAAACAAACGCTTGCCAACCAGAATAATGTCGTCATCTGACTGAAAACGTGAACATGATATCGCCGTAGCTAATTTAACTAGATTAGCGTTAGTCATAGTGACAGACCGATCAGTCTCCCTTGTCTATTCAGTTAATTGTGATACCACACGACGGTGAGTGAACTTCTCCCTTATCGACAAAGGGATCTTATAGCGAGTTCGAAACGGCATTTCATATTTTACCATTGAAACCACAAACAAGTTGTGGTCAACAGTGAGAGCAACCTCTCGAACCCCGCTACAAGGGGATGATGGGATTTCAGTCACCAATCTGGCGACGTGACTTGCTCCGAAGAGATGCCGCCAAAATACTTTCAACCGACAGTTGTCGAGCACCCGAGAGTGATTAGGAGCGAAAACGAGAGCCACTCGTCGCATACGTGGTCTCCGAGCCGAAGACCTCAATTTTGACCTGACCAGGGACTCCTCAATTGTGTCCTGACCAGACATCCTCAATTTTGTCCTTGGAATCAATCATTGATACCAATGGTCTGGAAGATGGGGAAGAGTGATTCCACTACTGAAGGCCAGGCAAAAGATTCGAGTAAAGGTGAATCGTACAGACCGATATGCCCTTCTCTCGCCAAGCTAGCCAAGACACTTGAGGCACTACTCCTCCCAGCCTTTTGGAGAATTTTCCAGCTGGCCCACATTCAAACTAGGATTTCCGTAAGGTACACAGTACGACGACAGCCTTACATGCCATTTCCGACAATATCAATAGATGCGACTTAATCAGCCCAAGCTGTGTCATAGGACGGTCCTCGTGGCCGCTTGACTATCGAAAGCGCTTCGCATACGGTTCAACCGGTCAACGAGAACACGTCCCACCGGGCAGGAAACGAAGCGTTGCGGTTCTGAATTATATAGTGGTGAACGCTCAGTCGTACGAAGAATTCACGGACAAGAAGTCAAAACCCGTAGAGGCTAAACAGGGGAGTTCCCCCAGGGACGGGTGATATCTCCGGCACTGTTTAACTCTACCTGCTCCTCGATGTCCACCCCCTCCTGACGGCGTCGAGATTGTTGTCTTATGCGGACGATTGCACCAATCATAGCATCTGCGGCCCCATTGTGATGACATTTGCGATCGATTAAATGTCTACCTCGCTGATCTTACCAGTTATTTCCACTGCCAAGAAATTGAGGATATCTCCCGCACCAAATCCTTCAGCCCACACTATTCACTACATGGGGCGGTTGGAAGTACGCAGGCAGTTGAATGTCAGAGTCGATCGGCGAAACAATTCCGAACAAGAAATTACACCAGATTCTTCGGGCGCTCACATTTCAACAGCCCTTCTATAAGTCGTACCGCCCATGCCCACTGCAATTTGTGATAAGCCTCCGCGGGTAGAAACACAGGTCCTCAAGTCGCTTGCGGCAGCACTTGGGGTGCGGACAAAAAACCTTGTTAACTACATATTAAGGCAATTTTGGCCGATCAGTGGTAAAACTAAACGAGCGAATACGCAGTGGAATAACATACAGACCTGTCAGAACGCTCGCCCTTAGTGAACCGAACAGGGATGTCTTCGCAGTAACACCCCTGGATCATCTTTTATGCGGGAGCCTTTAAGATCATCCCCAGTGCGTCGACACAAATACATGCTTGTCAAAGCAGTATTCTCTTGGGTTTGCTATCGAAGTTGTCATCGCGAATAAACCATCTTGGGGATAAGACCAACCTCCACCCATGAAATGTAAGGGTTGACTTTCCCTTCTTAGAGCCGGAGATTCAGCGTTCCAAAGCAGGGCCTCCAGACCAGGCAGCATACCAGACAGGTCTGAACAGGATTCGTGAGTACTGTAGCTGAAGCGGGTGAAAAGAAGCTTACAAGGTTTAATCCTGTTCTCGGACCTCGGAACCGCGAGACCTCCACGGCAGAACAAGGGTAGTTTGCAACTAGATCAGACAAGTGCAGCCGCCTCAATTCATACTTATCACCGTGATTGATAAGGCAGCGTAGCTACGTGCTGTCCCATATGTAATCAATGGCACCACATGACACACAGTCACCCTTTTTGCTTGCCCAGCTAAGCCTACCCGTCTCACTACCAGATCACTCTGGACCGACACCCCATCCTTGTCGCCAGAGTTTCCTTGATCTGGCTTACAGCCTGCAACTACACAAGCATAGAACAAAATGACATGAAACTTACATTTAAAAAAACTGTTACAACAACAAACAAACAACGATGAAAACCACTTGCAGAAGCTTTGAAACACTCAGCAAATGTTCACCCAAGCATTAAGTGGGAGGCGGATAATCCATCGCTAAAAAGTTTTTTGGTGTTCGGTCGAAACTAGGGACGACAGCCACGAGGGACATGCTAATCACTGCACCACGCTGGCGTTCCCATCTATCTAATGCTACCTCCTTCCATTAGCGTCACTATTATCTCTCTCTCTTTTTCTTCCGTTTCAGTTTTAAACTTTTATAAACTCAAGAGCTACGTCTAATTGTGTTTCGGAGACTTCTCTTATGAACAAGAACTGTCCCATGACTGAGCACCACCGAGGCCTGAAGGTCCAGAAGAGAAAGGATCTGAGTGGCGAATCATAACATATGTACACCTGAATCTAGAAGCAGGCGACCAATGAAAAATCGCGGATGTTCGTACACGGACGGTCAATATATGTAGTATGAATAAAAAAATTTTTAAGTACTACCCCTCAAAAAAGTTCAAACTATTTTCTACAAACCTGTTTCAAAAATTCCGGCATAGTCTCCGTCGAACCAACGACTACAATTTGCTTATCTGGAGATCTGCGTACTCTTCTCAAGGTATCCTTATAATTACCATCGAAACCGATATCATAACGCAATACAGTAATCATTGTGCATCATTAGGCCGTATACTGTGCCAATTTATGGTATTCAAAATAATTTAAATATTCCAGAAGCATTCGTTTAGAGAAATATAAATCGTGTCCAGTCAAATGCAACAATAAGAGAATACAAAGCCCGGCCTATATCCTCTTCATTTGGGATATAAATTAAAGGCCTCAGTTGCATCACCCCCTAAACGAAACTTAAGAAATTATGGTATATCTTGGCATCACATATCTTACATCAAAATGAAACGCAGTGGCTGTCTTTGAAGATGCCGACCAACCACAGCTCCAATACCATTCGTTGAAATCGAAACCATTAGTAACTATATAAAAGTCCACAATGTAAATTCGAAATTGATCTACATATGTTCCAAACCTCCATCATTCCGCATAGGGGTGTTATAACCTCATAAATGAATTACAAATGATATTCATCTTTTAGCCAAGTTCCAGCTGTGCTACCATATTTAGCATTATGGCATTTTCAATTAGCGCGTTCTCAGCAACCAGCGTTCATCTTTCTTCGGATTTCTCGATCGGGTCAATAAGCCTGTTGGATAATTCACATCTGTAATAAAAAACAAATTGGCTAAAGTATATCTGTAAAACTAGGAATTAAGGCTACATGGATATTTGTTTATTGGGACAGCTTTCATTTACGTTCTCATATGTCACCAAAAGCACTTTTGTCAGAGTTAATTTAAAGCAGAAAGTTTATTTGATCTAAATTCTTAGGCGTAATCGTCGAGGCAGCAGAAATAGTCTAGATTTTTTATTGCTTTGATGATAGAATTTCGGTAGATTTTGCAAAATATTCCTCTCCAAGAAAGAGGTATCTCACAAATTGTATATAGAAATTTTCTATGGAAATAAAAATTTTTTTCATAAATTTTCTATAAAAATAAAATTTCGGCACAAAATTTTCTACTAGAAATTAAAATTTTTGAACAAATTTCCTTAAGAAATTACAATTCTTGACAAAATTTTCTATAGAAAAATAATGTTTGCACAAATTTTTATAGAAATAAAATTTTCGACAAAATTTTTCTAATTAGAAATAAAATTTTGACAAAATTATTCTATACAAACAAGGAAGTTTGACAAATTTATTATAGACATAAAATTTTGACAAAATTTCTACAGAAATAAAATTTTGCACAAAATTTTCTATAGAAATAAAAATCTTTTGACAAAATTTTTCGTATAGAAATCAATTTTGTTTCGTTTTTGATTTCAGCTTTAAAACCATTGCATTGACTAAAACTACAAGTGTAGCTTAACCAACAGAGGAAAAGTATGCTTGTCAAATTTATTTAGCAAAGTCCTAATAGGACTACAAGATTGTTGGATGTACATCTGTTTCGAAATTAACACATTCCTCATCGGCATCTCTACATTGCAGCTAACATTCGGGTAATTCATCAACCCAAAGTGAACTACACTTTGAACCTTCCGAAAAAAAGGTTTGATAAATTTTCTATTTGCGACTAAAACCGTGAACAAAAATTTTGTTTTAAAAAATAAAAGTTGGCCCAAAAAATCTTTCCTATAGAAATAAAATTTTGACAAAATTTTCCTATAGAAAATAAAACTTTGACCAAAAATTGTTCCTATAGAAATTAAATTTCGAAAAAATTTTTCTATAGAGATTGAAAATTTTAACAAAAGTTTTTTCTATAGAAACTAAAATTTTTGACAAAAGTTTTTGTATAGAAATAAAATTTTTGGGCAAATGTTCTATAGAAAATAAAATTTATTGGAATCATAGAAAGGCAATATTTTCTATTAGAAATAAAATATTTGAAAAAATTGTGTATAGAAATAAAATTTTGAAATAATTATCTATAGAAAATAAAATTTTGACAAAATTGTATTATTAATTCTATAATTTGTTGAATAAATTAACAATTTTATAAAATTTGCGGTCATACTATCAATGTCCATTTTAAGCTTCTCCTTATTTGCAGAAGTAGTAACTTTTCCTTGTTGCGTGCAAGTTAAAAATCGCAATATAGCAAAAATTGGGAATAAAATGTTAAAAAAATGTCCGATAGAAATTAAAACTGTTGACAAAAATTTCTCTATAAAAAAAAGAAGCGCTTGACAAAATTTTTTATAGAAAACGAAGTTCGACAATAATTTCCTTTGTAGAAGTAAAATTAGAAAATTTCTAAATTTGATGAAATTTCATAATAATTTGACAAATTTATAGAATTTGAAATTTTTAATAACTAGAAAAATTATTTAAAATGTTTGGAAATTTAAAGAAAAATTTGTCAAATTACTATAAGATAAAATTTCTAAATGAGCCAAAAGATACATTTACCTCTTTGTTAAAGATACATTCAGAATGTTTGCAGCAAGATTTTAAGCTGAAATAATAAATTGACAAAATTAAGATTCTAAGAAAAGACACAAGATTAATTCATAAAAGAAAAGGTAAGAACTACCTTTCAATAGAACAAATTTCCAGCAACACACGGGAAATCGACTGTGTCTCTGTTTAAGGTAACAATGAGTTTATCTTGCATTTGTTTTGACACGCTAAATCAAAAAACCGATTTTTGGAAGGATACCAAGCTTTGTAGTACACTTGAGGATGAGGAAGCACGCCGAATTTGCGACCAAGAAGCAGATGCAATGCAAATTCGTAATTCGATAACTGAGTGTTGCAAACGAAACCATGAATATGGCTTGCAGAATTATGTTTTAGACAGGCTTTGCCCCCGATACAAACTTTTGAGTCGTAGTCCTAATATCCGATCTGGGTGCTCATAGTGGTGATATAATCTGTATTCCAGAACAGCTGTCATGGCATTCAGCAGTAGGTTGCCACTTGTAGTTTAGTCAATTGCATTGGTTTTAAGCTGAAATTCAAAAACAACAATAATGGATTGAAGAGAAAACCAACAACAACAAACAAAACGAAATAAAATTTTGACAACATTTTCTATAGAACTAAACCCTTGACAATATCTTCTACAGAAATAAAATTTTGACAAAATATTCCATAGAAATAAAATTTTGACAAAATTTTCTATGAAATAAAATTTTGACAAAATTTTCTATGAAATAAAATTTTGACAAAATTTTCTATAGAAATAAAATGTTGACAAAATTATCTATAGAAATAAAATTTTGACAAAATTTTCTATAATTTGAACAAACAAACAAAAATTTTGACAAAATTTTCTATAGGACTAAAACCTTGACAAAATTTTCTATAGAAATAAAATTTTGTCAAAATTTTCTATAGAAACAAAATTTTCTATAGAAATATAATTTTGACAATATTTTCTGTAGAAATAAAATTTTGACAAAATTTTCTATAGAAATAAAATTTTGACAAAATATTCCATAAAATTTTGACAAAATTTTCTATGAAATAAAATTTTGACAAAATTTTCTATAGAAATAAAATGTTGACAAAATTATCTATAGTAATAAAATTTTGACAAAATTTTCTATAATTCAATATTTAAAAAAAATAAAATTTTATAAATTTCGGTCATACTATCAATGTCCATTGTAAGTTGTCCTTTTTGCAGAAGTAGTAACTTTCCCTTGTTGGTGCAAGTTAAAATCGTTAAAACATTCGCCAAGAAATTCGACACAATTTAAGAGATATTGATACACCCAAAAAATTGTCTCTAATAGGATCATAATCTATAATATTGCAAATATTGTAATAAAATGTTAAAAAAAATTTCTATAGAAATAAACTGTTGACAAAATTTTCTATCGAAAAAGAAGTTTGACAAAAGTTTTTTTTATAGAAAAAGAAGTTCGACAAAATTTCCTTTGTAGAAGTAAAATTTTGAGCAAAAATTTTCTAGGAAATAAAATTTTGACAAAATTTTCTATAGAAATAAATTTTTGACAAAATTTTCTATAGAAATAAAATTTTGACAACATTTTCTATAGAAATAAAAATTTTGACAAAATTTCTGTAGAAATAAAACTTTGACAAAATTTTTTATAGAAATAAACTGTTGCCAAATTTTCTATAGAAATAAAATTTTGACAAAATTTTCTATAAAAAAAAATTTTTGACAAAATTTTCTATAGAAAAAGAAGTTTGACAAAATTTTTTATAGAAAAAGAAATTTGACAAAAATTTTCGTGTAGAAGTACAAATTTCAGAAAATTGTCTATGGAAATAAAATGTTGACAAATTTTTATATGAAATAAAAAATTTTGTTGTCAAAAAAATTTAGAACTAAAATTTTGACAAGAATTTTCTAATAGAAATAAACTGTTGACAAAATTTATCTATAGAAAAAAATTTTGACAAAAATATTTCTATAGAAAAAAGAAGTTTGAAAAAAAATGATAAATAAGAAAGAAGTTTGACAAAATTTTCTGTAGAATTAAAATTTTCAGAAAATTGTCTATTGAATATAAAATTTCTATAGAACTAAATTTTTGACAACAATTTTCCTATAGAAATAATAGATTATTGAAAAAGTAGGTCAGGAGTATACAAAAAACTAGTTTTGGTTCTTGAAAAATATTTTAATTAATAAATTTAAGAATCTAAAAATTTTAGGAATTATTTTCTAGCTCGATGGCAAAGCATAAATTTTCTAAAGAAATAAAATTTTGACAAAATTTCTTATAGAAATAAAGTTTTGACAAAAATTTTCATAGAAATAAAAAATTGGACAAAAAATTTTCTATTAGAAATAATAAAATTGACAAAAAATTTGCTAAAGAATAACATTTTTGACAAAATTAACTTATAGGAAATAAAATTTTTGAAAAAATATCTATTAGAAATTAAAATTTTGCCAAACCTGTGAATACTTCGTCGAAAAACAAAAAAAGAAAAAAAATTAAGCGTAAGATCAAAAAGCATTTTTTGAGCTTTTTAAGGATATTTTAAGTCAGGAGCTTATGCCAAAAAACTTTTTGTTCTTGAAAACAATTTTAATTAATAAATTTAAGAATCTTAGAATTTTGAGAGAATTATTTTTCCAGCTCGATGGACCAAAGTACCGGAAAATATAACAGCAATAACTAATTGTTGTTTTTAGCCAGACTTTTTTCTATAATGGACAAAATAATAAGTACACGTTGGCATTTTTTCACCTAATTGCTGTTTTTAGCAGACTTTCTATAAGTATATAAAAGACGCTAATTTCATATGTATTTTGTAAACAATGTCGTATTGGAATAGGATTTCCCCTTCCCAAATATCTGAATGAATTTTGTTTATAGTTTTCCATAAACAAATAACAACATAGTCATCATGTTTTTTCAATAGCGTCCACAAAATGTACTCAAACAAATCTTTCAACGTTTATTGGTAATAATTATTGCTCGAATGTGCACACAGTGAGAGAAGAGGCATATAAATAATATTATTAATAGAACTATCAACAATGGAAAGATTAACCATAGACATGTCTATCGCATCCATCCTCTTCTCAAAAAAAAAAAAAAAAAAAAAACAAGAAAATTATTTTCGTCACTCACGCATGCACTGGAACAACACCATTAGTTGTGATTCCATACCCTCCCACTACAAGATGTCATTTGACTTTACCTATAGTTATTTTATTCTGTTCCTCAAGATTGTATGTCATCGCCGATTATCTTGCATATCGTTGACATATCTCCATATTGGGCTAATGTGATTTTGGAATTATGCAACAGTACAGTGTTCCAATTATCCAGATTGTAAAGCGTTGAAAAACATTCGCTTGAATCTTTTGAAGTTTTTCTTTATTCTATTTAAATTATTTTTTTATGAAAACATATTTTTTGATTACTTTTTCCTGAAGAACGCGATGCGACATTGCTTTTCCGCTTTGATGTTTCCTTGAACGACACTTAATAGAGATACTAAATTGCGTATGCAGAGAAATTTTCCAGTTTTTTTTAATAGTTCTCAAAAAAGTTTTCGCCAAACAATTTGAGGAAAAACGTTTTGCGAAGCCGAAAGCTTTTATTCTTAATATTGAATGGGATTATCAAATATACTTCTCATTTAAAATTTGCTCTTCAAAACCAAAATTAAAAATATTGGAGTCTCCGGATGCTTTGCGATGCGTGGATATGGTTTTTAAAATAATCAAAAAATAGTACTTGCTCCTAATCCTAAGGGTCTGAAGGACTTGAATTTCATAACCTTACGGTTACCATAAAATTGCTATGTTCTCAGAGCGTGATCAATAATTAACCTGGGTGATTACAAAATTAACCTCTCTATTTTCTTTAGAACGCATAGTTTGGCGGACTTATGATTTCGCTCCTTTTCGTTCTTCGTCGGTTAGTTTAGGAAATATGAGTAAAATACATTTTTGGTAGAAACATGTCGATGCTTCCAGGATTTGGATGGAATTTTAGATTTTTTGGTAGTCATCACGAATTAACCTCCTTTTCGCTCAAGGACGCGTAGGAGATATGATTAAATCAAGTTTTTTACATAAAAAATTCGATTTTTTAATAATGTCGATGGAATTTTGTATTTTTGGGCGTGATCCCGAATTACACGAAACCAAGTGTTTAATGTAAAAAATTTTGATTTTTAGAGTATTTGGATGGAATTTTTGATTTTTTGGGAGTGATCACGAATTAACCTCCTCCCTGACCAAAACAAGTTTTTCAAATAAAAATTTAATTTTTACAGGATTTAGATGGAATTTTTTCGTTACGTATTAGCCTGGTTTTCACTCTAGAACGCATAGTTTAGGATACAAAATCGATTGAATAAAGGAGTTACTACACTTGCTCGAACATGGTGAATTTTCGAACACAGTTGGTAGAATTTTACAAATCTAGCAAGCACTAAAAATACTGTTTACTAGATTTGGTCAAATTTTCGTAGAAATAAAATTTTGTAAAATTTTCTATAGAAATAAAATTTTGACAAAAATTTCTATAGAAATCAAATTTTCTATAGAAATAAAATTTTGATAAAAGTTTTCCATAGAAATAAAATTTTGATAAAATTTTCTATAGAAGTAAAATTTTGACAAAATGTTCCATAGAGATAAAATTTTGACAAAATTTTCTATAGAAATAGAATTTTTGCAACATTTTCTATAGAAAACAAGTATATACAGCACTAATTTCGGCCGGGCCGAATCTTAAATACCCACCACCATGAACCAAATATTAGGGTTCCCTTTGAAATTTCAGGATGGCTTGAGGACTTGAGGACACTTCCCGAAGATAAATGTAAAGATTTCACCTAAGAGGACTATATCAGATTCTGGATTTATAAGAACCATTTTTGTTTGAGTATTAGAGGAATTATTAACATCTCTTGTAAGTGTGCAAGCAAAAAATTATAAAATAACGTCTTGATTTGAAATCTTAAATCTGTAGAAGTAAAATCTGGAAATTTTACATTGAGTTTCAAGCAATTGTCATAATCAGTGCGCCTTCTACACCTTCAAGAAGTGATGTCGGTCTACATGGAGGCATTACCAAATGGACCGATAAAAAACTTAATCACGATACATGTTTTTTGTGAGCCTAAAATGACCAGAATATTTACCAATTTCAGGCAAATCAGATAAAAACTACGGTTTCTCGAAACCCAATGAGTTAAATCGGGAGATCGTTCTTATTCGGATTCTAGAAGCCCAAGAAGTAAAATTGGGAAATCGGTCAATATGGGGGCTATACCAAAATATGGACCGATACTCACCATTTTTGGCACACCTCTTTATGGTCCTGAAATACCTCTAGATTTCCAATTTCAGACAAATTGAATAAAAACTACGGTTTCTATAAGCCCAAGACCCCAAATCGGGAGGGGTCGTTTTTAGTATGGGGACCATTACCAAACATGGACCGATACTCACAATTTTTGGCACACGTATTTGTGGTCCTACAATACCTTCTAGATTTCCAATTCTCAGGTAAATTGAATTAAAAACTACGGTTTCTAGAAAACCCAAGGAGTTAAATCGGAAGGATCGTTTCATATATGGGGCTATACCAAAATACGGACCGAATACTCACAATTTTTTGGCCACGGTATCTGTGGTCCTACAATACTTCTAGATTTCCAATATCAATGGTTAAATTGAATAAAAGACTGCGCTTTTATAAGCCCAAGAAGTAAAATCGGGAGATCGGTTATTATGGGGGCTATACCAAAACATGGACCGATGCTCACCATTTTTGGCACACCTCTTTATGGTCATAAAGTACCTCTAGATTTCAAATTTCAGGCAAATTGGACAAAAACTCCGATTTCTATAAGCCCAAGACCCCAAATCGGGAGGTCGGTTTATATGGCGGACTTTATATCAAAACCTGGACCGAATAAGCCCATCTTCGAACTTGACCTGCCTGGCAGACAAAAGAGACGAGTTTGTGCAAATTTCAGCACGATTGCTTCATTATTGAAAGACTGTAGCGTGATTACAACAGCCAGGCAGACAGACAGACGGACTGACGGACATCGTTCTATCGTCTTAGAATTTCTCCCCGATCAAGAATATATATATATACTTTATATAGTCGGAAATCGATATTTCGATGTGTTACAAACGGAATGACAAACTTATTATACCCCCGTCACCATTCTATGGTGGTGGGTATAAAAATATCGATATGAGCGTAAAGGCAGAAAGTTGTCCAATTATCAAGGAAAGCGAAAAAAACTGAGCGAACAAACTGATACAATGTGCTTAATTTTCTAAACTGACATGGAAGAGAACGATAGTTGTGAACTTGTTCAGCTCGTTCATTTCAGTGAACCGTTCAATTGAACTAGTTCGTTCGCGAACTACTCAACTCTATTCGGTGCCAAGTAAGAGCTATACGATGATCTATGAACGATCAAAGCGATGATTTGAGTCTAAAAAGGCAGTTGTTTGAGCCTATATGTGAGAGCTCGCATTGTCGCGGTGAAGAGTGATCCGTCTTCGGTGATTTCCTGATTTCTTGGAAACACATGCCAAAAAATATGGCTCAGAATTTTTTGTTGTGCGTTGTTGTAGTACTACGATGCGACATGTCCAGTTTTTCTGAAAATCAGGCGATCATTTGCTCGGAAGTGGTTAAGCAAATTTAAATTATTCATTTGAAACACGATGTCATAGACGTGTTGCTTGCGATCAATCGAGACGAGTCTTCTTTTTTTTGCTACAAACCGCAACTTATGAAATGTTCAGCAATATTGAATGGATGGTGGTCCCATTAATTGCTATGTACACGCTCACAAAAAATCGCTTCTGTAACATATACTCCCAAACATATTTTGCTTCAAGCATATATATTTTTGGGTATTGCCCAAACATTTATATGTTTGATCTCTTCCAATATATAATATGTTTGAAAGCATATTGGTCTAAACAATATATGTTTGGGTAGTCTAAGTTCCAAACATTTTGTATTTTTGCATCCAAATTCAATAATGTTGTCTTCCAAAAAACAATATGTTATTATGTGAACATATAATATGTTTGGAAGCATTTGCACCCAAAAATATTATATGCTTAAAAAAAATTCTCCCAAACAATATTGTGCTCAAAATTTTATTTATTTATATATATTTACAATCATAATGAATTATGAAAATAAACACGTAATATAGGTGCTAACAACATAGGTTTTCGACCTGAATGCTCAAAATTTTGTTTCTGCCCAATTGTATATTCCCCCACATCTTTCTCACTTCCACGAGATTTTTTAGTTCTTAGCACATTTTTCTGTAATACAAACATTGTAGAAAGAAAATTATTCAATTGTATGATTTTTTTTATTTTAATTTTACCTTTTGCCGGACGGGGATTCGAACAGCGGACCACACAGTTTGTAAGGATCAAAGAAGTAGCTGATCAATTGCCCAAGGAAAAAAAAAATGTTAATTTTGTAAAAACAAGCAACAACCACCAACTTAATTCAATATCGCTCCCTGTTAAATAGCGCTCCAAGCTACTAAACACATATATGTTTATAGGCTATTTCTAAATTAATATATGTTTGCATCCAAGCATATTATATTTACAAACATTTTATGTCCCAAACATAATATGTTCTAACATATTAACATATATGTCCCAAACATGTTATGCTAGTTTATGAACATTATATGCTTGCACTCAAAAATATTGTGTTTAAAAATTTGTGTTCCAAACATATAATGTTTATAGCCAAACATATGAAAAACAGTCTTTTTCATCCGTGTAGTCTGAATCTAACGATAAGCGAAATGAAATGATCATGTAATATCAGTGCAACAACAACGGCTTACGGAACAACAACTGATTTTGGACGACCTTCACCAAATTCGCCTTCGAATGAACTACGACCTCGGTTGAATTCACCATGCCATCGATAAGCACTGGCCCTTGACGAAGCTTCAATGCCAAATATTTAATTAAGTTAATCAATGCACTGTTGTTGAGTTAATCTACGTCGAAAGTTGTATAAAATAATCGCACGAAAATGTACGCGATTTATTTCATTTTTTTCGGAGATTTTCGAGATGAATCTTTTAAGTTGCTGTAAAACAAACAAATAGTATGTCAACATCCCGCCAAATAAAAAACAATCCTCCTATATTTGCAAGAGTTTTTATATCATATGCTAGTAATTTTTCCTTCTTGTAGTAATATTTCCGACGAAAAGAATGATAGTAAAAAGATCATAGAATTGATATAGAAAGAAGAGTAACCTAGAGTTATCAATTTAATTTTTATAATTATTTATTTTTTTTAATAATTCACATAAAATGTGGATAATATTTTCTGCTATTATTCATCTCCAATAATTTAATTTTAATAACAAAAGTTGATCTTCTTCACAAACTCAGTTTTG
>PGFW01040993.1:2228-15539 GCA_003123925.1 Haematobia irritans | reverse complement strand
AGCAGAATAACGCCCAACTGTAACACAGTTAATGATTATCGTCGTTAACTATTAATCTGTTACTGTTTTTGGAAAAGTATCTTCTTATAAGTATTCCGTAGGAAACAGGAGAGGGCTCAGTAACTCTCCTCAATAACAAAGAAGCATCGCTCCAATAGACAATAATAAAGTGTTACGATTTTCTTAATCTGACGTTTCAATTCTGCAACAGAAATGAAGATAAATATGAGAATATGTTCATGCTATATGTAGCGCGAGAGAATTGGAGATATAGGTTCGAAATTTGTAAACATAACAAATGATACTGAAGAACCAAACAGCGCGTCGTAAAGGCATAAATCATTTAATGTGTTTTTTTTTTTTTTATCGCACGTTTGTCCATAGCACGCGTTTTTCGTCGAAAAACGAAAGCTTAACAAACGTTAACGATGACTATGTGGCATGTTTCAACAAATCAAGAAATTTATGATTCCGAACAACTTTCTAGAATGAATTCCGTGTATTTAATTTTCACATTCAATGAGTACCAAATAATATTTATCCCTAACCTGTTCACCACAAAAATTCACATACTTATTTTCATATTTTCTTGGCAAGAGGTTTTCGCATGTAGAGTAGCCAGTCGGACGTAATCAGAGATACTTACAAGCCGAGTTCTTTCTGAGGTTACGAGAAAGGACCATCGTACACTTCTGGATGTGCTCCTTGAATAGTGACTGTCAACAGCGATTGCGGTTAAAGACGCTCTCCAAGAAATCTGAAACAATACAAAAGAGAATATCAAAGAAAGGCAGATTTCAGGTTTTGGACTGGAATTTAATGGGTGCGCAGCCTTACCAGCGGAATCGACGCATCGCAGGCAATTGACATTATAAAGCAAATACATACAGACCTCTATAAGTGTACCAAATTCGTTAATTCAGGCAATATTCCATTTTAATGTACGAAGAAGCAGACGAATATCGTAAATCTAAATTTGAGTGAAAGCTTTCAGTGAACGAGCAGAACCAAAGGAGTTGGCCACTCTTCTCTATGCTAAAGGCTACAATCTCACAAATTTCATTCCTGTACTCATCATGTCTTTTCATTCAATATTTTCAATTCTCCTTAATGATTCCACACTCTAAATTAAATAATAAAATTATTAAGTAAATTACCAATAATCAATTATACAATTACATAATATAATAACGTCATTCCATCATGAAATGATCGTAACAGACAATGGTATGACACAGGGTCAACAACCGAACATAACATCTTTTTTCACACAACATTGTCGTTCCACCCGACGTCACGATTCCAGCAACTTAAATTTGAAGATCTCCTGCATACTTATCATTGATATACGATTTGACACTTTCCCCAATTGGATTTTTAACATTCTCACGGATAACATTCTGTTCGTTCACAGACTTGCTAATGCTTATTGTTGGACACGAGCTTTATTTAAATTACATCCACACCTGATGCCAACAATCACCACGGGCATTATTATATGTTTACTTGTACTGTTAGCAGTCGCTCTCAAAATTACATTTTGGTTTCAGGCATTGACACACAAATCTGTCATCTTTCTCGTCTTTGCACACTCTGTTGATCCACAAGAATTAGACGGGGGAAGAGATCACTAAATACATACGAACTTTATATCATCACTCGTTTTCACGGCAATTGATTAAATCGATATTGATTTATTTCAACCACCAACGAGGTTTTTGCTCACAGCTTGCTTTGTGGGAATTATATTATATGCGTCTGAGTCTACAACTTCGAATTGATACTTTACCACAGTGGCGGTGAAGTTTCAGTTGGTTCGGCAGTTCACTGCGCAGCTTGCGATATCAGTTAACGGCGACGTCATGCGTACAGCGTTGGATTGTTTTCTCTCTCACAGCTGTTTTGCATATGCCTTAAGAGATACCTGTCTCTGTGTCTCCTAACTTTTTGATATATAGAATCGTAGAGAAATAAGTGCACAAAACAGACGGTGCTAATTGTAATTGACAGTTTATGCCATGAGCATATGGAAAAGTTGAAAGAAGTGCATTATAGAGAAGATTTGAAATAATTTAGTTTCAAAATGTACTGAAACTAGTTAATCATTACTGCGAGTTGATAAAATTGGGAAATTGTCGTGGAGTGATCAACAAGGCTGTCGAAGTTGCAATTACGTTTTTATTACAATTTAAAGAAGGCACCGCAAATTGTTTGGCCTTTGAATGAAAGTGGAGCTAATTCCACAATAAGTGACCCCCAAAATTGTGTGGCCATGATAAGTGTGCCATTGAATTCCTGCTTTTATCGCATTACAATGGAGATATACTGGGGTCACCGAATCTTGTTGAGTAGCGGTGTTTGGCAGCACGTTGTGCTGACAGTGGGGTCGTGCAGGACAAGTAGTGGAGAACAGGCTTGGCATTAGACAAGGTATGCTATATTTGACGAGGTGACTGGGATGCCATATTTATGTGTAGGGTTGGCCAAGACATGATGCCAAACTAGAATGGATTATGTTTGCGGAAAGTGCAAATATTTGCAATAGCTTTTTAACTTCACATATAATTACTAAGGTTCTCTCGACGAATTAATTTTACTACGGCTTGTAAAGATTACAGTGTATGGTAGCGAGATAATTAATGCATCTCCCGTATTTCCAGTTCACCTACCTATGATTTTACAGGAGATGGCTTCAATGTTCATTTACCTGAAAACATATTTAAAATAGTTGTCGTCTTTTCCATTATTATATAGTGTGACCATAGGACGAATGCGGCACCGAACATAAACACATATAAGAGAAATTTGTTGGCTTGTTAATTGTATCACGTTGTGTGAGATTCTTTTGAAGATCCTTTAAAGATCTGAAATATTCCATCGCTGGTTGATTTATACTTTAGAGTCAACTTAGCTTAGATTCTTAAAGAGTATGCTCTTAATGATTCTATCGAATGACAAGTCTGACATTTGAAGTACGGATTGTAATAGTTTTCCAATGGATACTCATCTGATACATATATACATTATTGATGCAAATGTATTTTAGTAATATCGTGAGCTATATATTCTGATTATTGATAGCTGATATACACATGGAAATATATTCTGATGGATATAAGAATAGAACATTTTCACTTTCTTATTTACAATATTTGCTGGCGCGTGTTTATTCGTGAGTTCCTGCAGAATAGTGAAACACACGAAATTAGTCGATGAGACAGTGTAGAACTGCGGTTAAGCCTCCCTATAAGAGTCTACATTGAAGTTCGCGAGGAACATTGTTATGCATGTCAAAGCATTGGTTTTATGCTTACACTGAAAAAAAAGTGGCATCCTGTTTTATGAGGAAGAATTGAACTAACTCGCACGAAATTGTAACTAAATTCGCTACGGCACTTGCAGATTTCCTCAAACGTTGTAAAACCAGGAAAATGTTAATGCGCCTGTTGTATCTTTTTTTACTGCAGATTCATGGGAATTATAATTCTTCATAGAAGAAAAAATTAACTAAAGAATAAAAAAAGAAAAGCATTGGCCCGCCAAATCTATGGTCATATTTTAATCTGCAGTAGTTCATTCCTTACTATTTTCAGAGAGTCGCTACGAAAATCTACTTTTGTGCCTTAGTTCATATCTGAACTAATATTACATTACGGTTCATTGAACTTTATTAAAACCCAACGGTTAGTTCATAAGATGTTTGAGATTATACCTACAATGAGTAAAATTTCATTAACCCGTGGAAAATTAAAAAAAAAAAAATGAATTGAGCCCTACTAAATAATAAAATAATATTTTTTTTTTTTTTCCAATAAAAATAAGCTTAAAGTTAGCGCGTAGTTAACTGCGGAAAAAATTTTTTTTCTGTGTTACTTGATTTGTACGTTACCGAAAAATTAGATTCACTTTTCCGAAATACCTCGTGCGAGACAATTCGCAAGTGCTTGATTAGAAATATTCTGCGTACATGTTGTTTAATATCCACGAGCGAAGCTATTACAGGGCCGTGTCATCGTTATGATTGCATACGTATAATGTACCATTGTTTTCAGCAGTGAATGTTGCGAGGGTTCTCGATGAGAGAGTGGAATCTGTTGGCAACATTTGATTTGATCCTGTTCGTACGCCTGAATGTCATTAATTGATCCTTTATGGTCATTTGAGCGATTTTAGCTTTACGTTTATTCTCGAATTACTACTCAAACTTAAAATACCGATATTTGGTGACTCAAAGCTTAACCGTACTCATAGTGTTTGATTTAGTATGCGCTACACTGCTATGTTTTCTATGCTAAACGGGGTCTCTTGCATTATTGGAGCCATTTTTCGGTCGTGGTAACTTGTTAACATTGAGGAAAATTATTTGACTGATCCGGGACTTATACAGCCTTGATTTAGTAGCAATTTAGGTGCAAATGGTCTGCCAAAGGAAAGGAACGGTTAAGGGAATGAATTAAGGTACTTGGGCCTTCAAAGAAAGTTTGGAAAGTCCTTTGGCTTTGGAAATCGTTTTGGACATGACGTTTATAACTTTGAATGAACACTTATGCTTGACATGCAGCCAAGACCATTTTGGTTGAGAGCAATAATTTTTGCATACTTAAACTGAGATATTGGATAGTATTTAGAAGCATCAAATATATTTGAAGTCAGTTATGTTGAATGTTAATTATACTTACATTTTTTTAAATTAAGGAAACATTTTCACATTGAGATATCTATTGTAATTTTGGTTTTTCACGCTGGAGTTCATTCATATATGATCATCGGTTCTCATATGAGAAGTGAAATAGATATTCGAGAAATGGAATATATGTCTTATATTACTATCTTATTTAGTCATCTGAAGCTTATACGGCATTGTCCTTAGAAATCTGTTTTGGATAAGGGCTACTTTATGTTTTAGTATCAATACAAAATCAATTAAAGATGAGATATTATTGTTGGATCTTACGAGAACACTTTATCAGTCGTTTTTGGATGAATACTTGGGGACCCGATGAAATACGAAAATCTTGAATTTATGATATTTCGAGATGTTCTTGAATTTGCGCTTTGCGATATATCGAGTAGTTTGTCAAATCGCGAAATTTTAGCAAAGACAATCCGTTTGGGTTCTTCGAAATCTTAATGCAAGTTGCTTTCATGTCGAATCTTTCAAAAGATAATTCGTGGCAAATTTTATCACTAATCTAGCTTCGTGGTTTACATATACATTTTCAATAAGTATACAAATAAAAAATTCACGAGTCGTGCTGATTTCTTCAAATTCTCCGGCAGATTGTTGTTTTGAATTTCTAAGCGAACTGTTGTTGAGATCACGAAAATTGTTGTGTTTCACGAATACAAATGAATGGCTCCTCAGAGATTCATTTTCTTTCCGACCGATCAATTGGTCACCTACTGTGCCACACTTCGCTGCCTAAGCCGATGTTTCCGAGAACACAGATTTATCAAGTTTACAAGTCGATTTTGATGATCTGGGAACGTTCGTTGGCGTACCTTTGACACACAGTGTTATGTGAAAGTGCATGCACTGAGAACTAAACCGTATTAGAAGAAAAGGAATTCAATTCATTCAAAATTTTACGAGTCATGGTTAAATCATACAAGGAATGCAAATCGTTCTATGGTTGAGTTAATTTGGAAATTGAGAAAAGGATATGAGAGGTCAGTCGCGCAGTCCTGAGTCTACTTTAGGCCAAACTTCCCTAGAATTAATCCAGGAGTCTGGCTTTTCGCTGGAAATCTCTCCGCTGCGAACGGAACTGTTTCATTGGGGGATATGACAAATTGGGCCTTAGTTATCTAGGGAGTATGTTTACAGCGATTTTACATAACCATCCCAAATTATCGCCAGCGCAGAAGTTATTATAATATATATAAAATAGGGGCGAGGCGAACAAATAGTAAAGCAATTGCCACTAACTGATATAATTTTTTCAAGCCTTGCGTGCGGGGTGCTGTGTATCAAAGGTTTCGAAAACCAGTCCGGGGCCAGCGCGTATTTTGATAAACCACCAATTAAGCGGGATTTCGAAATGGAAAAACGAATTAACATTCTGAGAGAGGAAAGGATTAGAAACTTACTCTACACAGTTAACAATTGCCTTTCCATTTTGCGAACGTATAATATTTCAGTAGTTTCGTGGGATCCATTTCTTGTTTTTTGGGTATCTTCCAAGTTGCCTGAGGAAACACTCACAGCTTGGGAAAATTCTATAACGAACACATAGCAGATGCCAGAGTTCGGGCGTCAGCTTAGACGAATTTATTTCAAGAAGATTGATATGATAGAGTCCATTTCCGATATTGCGAAGCCTGCAAAATACTCAGGTATCTACACATAAAATCCCAGAATTTTCATACCAATTCTGGAAATCGAGTTATTCGTCCTTTGTAAGGTATGTCAGGCAAAACCATTCGGATTAAGAGTTCTTGTTTTTAAATTTCAAATCCGTGGCCGTTCAGCAACGACAACAATTCGTTACCTCAAATAAGTATGTGTCGAGAATTGTCTTTCGCAATGGGCATATAACTGAAATTGGCCCAAACGCGAACACTGTTGCAAAAATCTGTAGATCAAAAACATTCATACGCTTGGCCTACATCCTTTCCTTGAGAACGGAAATCGAGAGAGTCAAATCATGAGCCCTAAATAATCGAGTTTCACAGGGTCAAAGCAGCAAATTCTTGCCACATGTGCTTCAGTTAGATGAATATCCGTCACTTCTGGACGGCCGCATTATGCTTGGCACTCAGCCAATCTCGTTATTAACGGATGTCCAGTCTCAATTTTGCAACTCAGATAAGGGCAAATTATTGCCAACGGCATTATCGATAATCGGAGCATTTGGGAAACTTTGTTCACAATTCGAGTTTTTATAGACCAAGGATCTCAAGAATCCTTTATATCTAGTAGAGTCGTTAATGAACTTTCTATTCCCACAAGAAAATCCTTTACGAGAATTTCAGGGATGGGTGGAACCATCTTGGAAAATTCTTCAAAAATTTGCAATGTTACACTTAAGTCTCGGAAATCAAATGTTCAATTACGTGCACGTCGGCCATAGTTGTTTCAAGCCCTAAAGACCTAATGCCTTGGGGCCTCCAATTCAAATTTCTTGACTTGACAAGGAGCAGTTCGATCTGGATTGGGCGGATCCAATTATTTTCAAACTCTGGCCAAATAGACATGTCTTGGGAAGTGATGTCTGTTGCCGTTCAATTATTAAATCTGAGTGAAAGAGAACGGCGTAGTTTTCGGGAAGTCTTTTGGCGCGAAGAACGCGAAATTTTGGCTGCTCGTTAATTATAGTGGGCCACCAAAACCCAGGGCCAGTAACACATTCGCCTCTTGGGTTACGCAAACGATTCTTGAACGAGGATAGTTCAGTAAATTTTTGGAAATCGAGGAAGTTGCGACTGTAAAACCTATTTCTAGATAGCGACGCTGTGTGTGAATGAGTTTCTACCATAAGGACATACGAAGTGTGTGAATCTGGTGGTGGAAGAATGGAAAACTACGTAGTGCGACCTTCGATTTCGGCAGGACCTTCAACCTGAAATGTCGTTGCGGACCTCTCGGCGGACGTTTCGGACGTTGGGGCAATTTCTAAGGATGGAAAAAACTTCTTCAAGATAATTCTATAAGTAACTCAGAAGCGATGATATGATAAGTTTCTCTGTCTGCTCAATCTGGGCATCTGAACTCACATCTGGAAGTTAGTCATCGTCATAATTGAATTACTTTGGAAAATATCGATACACCACTTACTATCTGGCCACATCACGCCAGTGATCCGACCTGAAAAGCTCCTCCACATAAAGTGACAGAGTTGTGCTTAATGCTTCCCAGAAGATCTTACTAACTGCGTGGTTTCCTTAAATGATGTTTTGTACACTGGGCCAAACAACTCCTACAGAATGATTTGATGCTTATTATTCATCGCTGGCGTTTTATCCAATTTGTCTTCAAACGGGCGACATTGAAAAAATGTATCCCAATTTTATGTGGATGGAGAAGATAGATCTTTTCAAAAAATATTGTTTCGCAAGAGCCCTGCTGAGAAAATTCAGGACTACTGTCTCAAAACAGTCACATTTGGAGTAAGTTGTGCACCGTATCTGGCGATTCGCACGTTGTTGCAGCTCGCCGAGGACGGGAAAGTTACCCACCCTGTAGCGGCATCAACTTTTAGAAAACAAGTGTAATGGTAGACGATATACTTGTCTGGTGGACACCACAATTTTGGAGGCTCATCTTATATAATGGAACTGATAAGATTTGCCTTTTACAGTCCCGCTGGTTTTGCCTTTAAAGAAATAGCCGCAAATCATTCTCGCAAATTTTGCCAACACTTCCCGGAGAATCTTCTTAACGATAGACTTCTAAGTCATTCAAAGAAAACTACGTGAAACGAAAGACGCTTGGCATTCGCTGGAATGAATTGTACGATGATTTTTTCTATAAGGTCCTTGCAAACTCTTTCCGTGGTTGATGCTCCATAACTAAACGTAAAATCTTGTCTTTTCGTGTGCGAAACTTTTTTGATCCCGCCGCTGTTTGCGTTAGCCTTCCAATTATAGCTTCTAGCAAAGATTTGCATTGACTGCCAACAATGTGGAGATTGATGGAACAGAATGGGATGAGGTAGGTCAAAGCATTCTCTTGATAATGGAACTTCTTTATTCTGAACTTTTCCGAAATTACGAATTCTTAAGATTCCGCGTATGGATTCGATATTCACCTGAATGCAATTACACAATTCATGGATTCTGTGACGCCTTCAGAGAAAGCGTATTGTGATGTATATATGTGGTACTCGGACTTTTCCTACACGGTAGCAGGAAACATCATCCCTACTGGTCCTCAAAAAGTAAAGTAGGCCTCGATTGAAAACCATAAGCTCTACCGAGAACTTGAATTGTGTCGGTCAAGCATCTACTATCGAGACTTTTAAAAAAACTTACCATCAAATTTTGAGCCTTCCTAGTAAAAGAAATATATTTTATGTCCGATTCAAAACAATTACTCTTTGCTTGTTAGAAAAGCCACCATTTTATCTGGAAAACTTTTCGTCGCAAACAATTGTTTCGAGATTATTTGGGATAATATTGGAAATATTACCTGGAGACATGTTCCAACATCGGATAATCCCGCTGACATAGGGACTCGGGGATGTACGGCATCAGAACTTCATTCGAATTCGTTTGTGGTGGGTTGGACCAACATGGTTGGAAAAATCTCCTGAATTTTGGCCAAAACAAATCTCCTACAACGAACCAGTACTGGAGAAAAAAGTGATAGCATTTCAACCCAAGTCCAGCTGACGCGATATATTGGAAAGGTTTTCTACACGTTGACAGAGCTTGGGCGAAGTTGTTTGTTTCATGTCCAATTTATAGGAAATCGCAAAAAGGGCGACTTGTGATATGTTCAACTGCATACATTTCTGCTACGGAAATCTTGTTCGCCAAATTCAGGCTAATTAAACTTGCACAAATTTCGTATTTCCCCAAAGAATATTCTGCTTTAGAATCTGGTAAAGCAATAAGTTGTAAAATGTTGACTTCTTTCGTCTGAACCAAAACATGGACGATAATAAAACTGCTTCGTGATCAACGGTTGCTGATTAGCTTAATTCGGACTTTCGAGCTATAATTGAAAGATTTCCCATAATTCTACCTGAGAAATCCAGATATTGTAAATTGTTAATTGAGTTTACGCACATAATACTCTTACATGCCGAACATCAGACCATGCTGCGGTCTATTAGACAAGAATTTTATGTTATACGACTAAAGAGCGCTATACGTCATTGTGTTCGAAAATGCCGAACCTGTACCATTTACAAACATCGATCGCATACATTCAAATTTATGCGGCCTGCATCTTCCCACTGAAGATGTACTTTTTACTTCCTTTTGACGAATTACTGGTGTTAGAGTTTTCGCAGGTCCATATCGATCTGAAACTTCAAGGATTGCGGAATGCTAGATTACAAAAGAAGGATTACGCTGCAAATCTTTGTTATGTTCTTTCTACAAGAGCTGTTCACCTTGAAGCCTGTTCTGACTGCTTCATCAGAAGCATTCTTATTACTTAAGTCGTTTTGTTCGCGCCGCGTGAGATTCTCCCAAAAAAGTTTCTTTTCGACAACGCCGAACAAATTTTGTGGGCGCTTTCTCCGACTTCTACGACAAGAGTACAGAAACTTTCTTAGATCGAGTTGAGAAGTCAGTTGCCTGAAAAATATATGCAATAGCATGCATTTTACTTGGAACTTTTATCCGCCTCACGCCCGCATATGGGTGTTGTGGGAGGCGCGGTTAAAAGTATCGAAGGCCACACTTCGAGGGAAAGTTCTATGTAGCTACTATAATTTAACTTTGATAAGAACTTTTCAACGATTTCTTATACGGCATCCGTGCTAGTGTTTTGAATTCCAGACCTTTGTGCGCCTATAGTGAGGAATCCAACTGCCCCTTCTGATTCCATTGACTCCGGGGTCATTTGCTTCGAGGTTCGCCAATTTGGCTAGCTACGCCAGAGGAATACTCGATAATCTTTCTCTTTTGAAACGTGAAAAGCTTAAGACACTTCAAGTATTTATTTCGCGAAGCGTGGAAAGTGAATATGTGACTTGAGTTACAAAGAAGATATAAGTTGGAAAACGTTGCAACAGGATTTGTGAAACTCAGGACGATATTTGTAGTAGTAAAGGAGACAATCTACCACCACAGAATAGTGCTTGGCGTAGAGTTCTCAAAGTTTTTACTGGTAAAGATTCACAATGTATCGTGTTGCGAAATCCGCTACACAAAAATGGATACAATATTCGCCCCTTGCGCTCAAATTATGTATGCTTCCAACTGCTTGATCCGCTTAACAACCCGTTCACCAACAAATTAACTAAATCTTACCTTACAGCTTAACTTTCAATATACACCAAAATGTCGTGTCTGTGGTGACCTCATTTCGTTAAAACACTGCTTCCAAGTTTCTACAAATGTCCGTAATCAGAGAGAGAAGACAATTACAATGAAAAACGCTTTTGCTACAATTCCTATGTACGCCACACTCGCAGATGAGTGCACCTTCTAGGAGTAAGTGCATCGGTCTGCTCAGAAGAAACCACACACCCTTTGTTCACGTTGACTCTAAGATCCCCATCCAAGTCAAGAGATTGTTGACCGCCGTCCACTAGACGACGCACACCCACCGTACGACGCTGACCTGCGAAGAGAAGTAAATCGAACGAATCCTCAAGAGCACGAGTCTCAGAGAGTCTAAACGAAGTCGAAAGTTTTTTTCAACGAACGACTGGGTAATCGACCTCGTACTCACGTGTTCCTGCCGACTGCGCTTGCTCGGGTGGTAACTCATGATGGTCCCAGCAAGGTGAGGTTGCTTTTGAACTCCGGCCATACTCAGACAGCTGTTTTAAAGTCATTGGTAGAACGATTACACTTAAAGACTACTAGACGCAATAACAAGGATTTTTACCATTTAAATTTGGATCGTATTCATGACTCCATTGGTCAAAATTCAGATGAGCTGCCTCATTGAGTCAAATTTCATGAGTACACTTCCAACCACCACAACAGAACCAAAGCTTCGCAGTATCTACAACCACTTGAATGATCTAGCGGATCCTCATTTTTTTCAACCATCTAATGTGGAAGTTCTAGTCGCGAATGACCAATTGCCAAAAATTCTTCGAGCTGGCCTCATCCAGTCCTCATCGAATATGCCCATTGCTCAGAGCACAATTTTTGGCTGGACAATTTCCGGAGCGTGTACTTTTAACCATTAGCAGTCCTGCAAAGGGGCCGGTATGTTGAACCACTTGTTCACAAACCATCTTTACGTCATTTCAATACTATAATAATGACATATGTGATTAATTGAATTATTTTACTTACTGAATGTAATTTTATATTTGAATTAGAATCATAAAGAAATTGAAAATATTGAATTGAAATAACTGAAGTATCAAATAGAAATTGTGAATTACCTAGCATAGAGAAAGTGGCAACTCCTTGCTTCTCTCTTCAGTGAAAGCTTTCACTCAAATTTAATCTTAGCGATATTCGTCCTTCTCTACCATTAAAATGATATGCTGAATTAACGAATTGTACAACTGATATGATAATAATGCGTATTTTTTTATAACTCACTTGTGCATCGTGCATCCGCTTGGTAAGCCTTGTCATCCCAAATAAAGTTCCAGACAAAAACCTGAGCAGTCTTGCGTTTTCTTTACATTTTTTTCTTTTGTGTATTTTAACAATTCCATTGGAGAGACTCTGAAGACCACAATCGATTAACAGTCCACGATTCAAGCGAGCACATCCAGAATTGTAACAGTTTTAAAGCGACGTCACTTTCCCCGATACAATATCGACACAACACTCGTAGTGAATAAGCACCCCTAACCTTCCCTCTAGAAAAATTCTTGAAAACTTTCCTTCAAGTGTGGGGCAAGGAAGGTTGCCTCATCGTCATAACCTTCCACAACTGCTTTTGAAAATTTCAAGGAAAACTTAAATTTTTTTTGCAGTTTTCAGAGGAGGCCTCCTCCCCGACAGAATGTTCGAAAGGCGTATCTTTTGTAAACGCTCCAGAAAATGCCAAGCCAAATTTATAAGCCTAAAAGGGCGGCCTCTCTATTTCCGCTCCAAATAATCACAAAATCAGCGGTTAATACAACTATTACGGTTGACGGAGGTTCGATCTCTCCTCAAAGTGCCTCTGTAAAATTTCAAGCTAACTCGGTAAAGTTTAATTGTTCTCTGCATGTACTTAAGAGAAGCGGAATGTCTCGCTATTGCCCTTTTACTTTTATTAAAAAAATCAGGAACTGATATAAATTTCAATAACCTCACCCATTTTTTCCGTCAAACATTTCAGTCGGGGGAAGTTCTAGTTTTGTTTTTCAGCTGTCACTTAAAAAAAAAAGTCGGGCAAAGGGGTGGTCCCCCTCCGCCGACCAAATATCGAAAAATAATGTACGCGGATTTTTGTCTAGATTCCAACCCCAACATTCAATGAAAATTTTTCAAGCAAAATCGCATAATTTGTTCCAAGTTTCAAACAGCTAGGGGCAAGGGGGAGGTCCCCCTTCCCCAAACACATACTGAAATCATCGGTACCATATTAATTCCATAACCATACATGTTCTCTGTAAATCTCAATTAATTTTACTGAGAATTTTGTTTTTCACGTATTTAAAAAAAGTCCGAATCAAAGGGAGGCCCCCTCCGCACCAAATATTCGAAATATACATGAGTAGCGGATCTCTTGTT
>PGFW01040988.1:17175-33659 GCA_003123925.1 Haematobia irritans | reverse complement strand
GCTTGTGTTAGTGTGCTGTATGTGTTGTGACTGATTAGGTTGTGACTGTGTAGTGATTTGGTTAATTTGCATATGTTTTGTTCATATGCACTGACAAGAATTTGTGTGCGAATGTGGAGTGAGGTATTGGTATTGTATGTTTTTTAATTGTTTTTGTTGTTGCAGTTGTCTCTGCAAAGGTTAAGGAGGAATTGGATGTGTTGTGGTGGGATTATTGGGCTGGATGCGCCGTTTGGAATTAATCAAAAGTTGGTTTGCAAAAGCGTTGCTTTTGCAAAAAGGCTGAATGCTTAGTTGGTTGTAAGAAAAAAATGCTGATGGATTGTTGGAATGGCAATGCTTGATAAATAGAGAAGTTATGCTATGTGGGCTGATGTCAAACGCTAATGGGTAGAGTGACTGTTCTGTTGTGCTGCCTTAATGTGATTGTCGTTTGGAGAAGTGTGTCGCAATACACTTCATGACAGTATTGTCAAGAAAGTGTTGTTTGGACAATTCAGGATAAAAATTGATGGTTTTGTTGCCAAAAAATGTAAATTTATAATTGAATTGTAAAAAAAAAAAAAAAAGAAAAAAAACTTTATGCAAATTGATGTTATTATTTATGATTGTTATTTTTATTATTTGATTGTTATTGTTATGTATGTCTATTGATGTTGCTGGGAATTTGAAATGATGTGTGGGCTGATGTCAAAAGACCTTGTGCGTGACATGACTGTGATATGTTGACATATGGCAACGATGCGTTTGTCGCAAGAATCAGAGCGAGTAGAGGAAAACAAGAGGACGGAAAAATAGAGGGGAAAATTTAATCTGTCTCAAAAAAACAAATGTGTTGAATACCGTGATAGATGTCGGCACAATGCCCTGGCAAGCTTGTTGTACAACGAGCGTGTGGCGGTCGAAAGCGCTGGTTTTGGATAATGTTCTGTTATTTACGGCATGCGGCGTGTTATAAATTTGCAAATTGGTCTGGCCAAAAAAATCAATGAGAATGAAAAGATTTGATGATAAAAGAACATTTGTGTATCTACAATAGTGAGCGTGTGCTGAAATCCTATTTTTGCTGTACTGTTTCATGCAAGGCTCAGCAGGAACTGAACTGCGGTGACGCCGACGCAAACAGTATGATAATTTTGGAGAGAAGCCGTGCGACAAAAACTTGTGCATACATTGAGATACAAATGTTCCTTCGATGACTTGGCCACATGTGCGCAGTTTGCGCTGCGACTGCACAGTTTCGTTGCTGCTTGTTTCCTTAATGATTCTGCTGGCAAGGAATTGTTATGTGGAGCGTGAAAGCGAGTGTTTTGTAAAGACAAAACCAAATTAGGTTGTTCTACGGAGAAAGGGAAACATATATTTTGCGTATGTTTTAAAACGATATGTGAAGCATTGAAAAGTGTGAATATGATTCAATCACAGAGCAAAAATTTAACAGACCTTTATGGCTGATGAAGAGTGAAAGTAATTCACTGTCTGCCAAATAATATGTGGTCGGTAATTTTTTCAACAAACCTGTCAAAGTCAATTGATTTTGACGCAATATGGCATGAAAAAATAAAGAAACTGCGCTACTTGCTGTGCTATGGACAAGCACATGCATAGAAATGAGCACCTGTTGTTGACTGTGTAATGGAACTTATTGTTATTTGTGTGTAAACCCTCCCAAGTTAGTGCTTTGATTGATGGCACTAGAAAATAAAATGGTTATGTCGAAATTAATTGACTACAGTATTGGCGATGTTTTGCTTGCATGATAATGCTTCGTGTTGATTAGACTGGCCTACTGCAATTATAAGACAGATTGGGAAGCCCTTTGATCTGAAATCCGAAGATTTGTGTTATGTCGCCTTTTAGATGAACAACTATGTTGAAATTGGTAGACAATTGAATGGCCACCAATTTAACCAAACAAGCAGCATTTGTGTAATGCCGACAATTGGTGTCAAAATGTGAGGAGTTTAGGTGATACTGTACATACCGCTGACTTACATTGTATGTTTTGTGTCCGTGTTTTGGTCTGAAATGTTTCATACTCAATATGATTATGGTATATATCTCTGTGAGAATTGATTCGATTGAACCGCAAAATGCCAAATGTTCGCCATTAAAATCTGGAATGAGGCATTAATGGTGCGGTTCCATCAGTCATTCTTATAGCTTTAACTGCAGTGTGTGTTGAAATTGAGTTGTAGCAGGAGTTGTGAAATAGTATGTTAAGCGACTAGCACATTGTACCTTAACCATAGACCAAGGTGTTAGGTGGCAGCCCGCATGCTTGATTTCAGGCTGCACTGTAGACTGATTTGCAGGTAATACCACCATTGGTGAAGCAACTCTGCTGCTGTGATCACTGTACAAAGGACCTGCCTGTGTTGATATCCGAGTCGAACGGCGTTCCACATGTGCCAGTGAAACCACTTAAGAAGTTGTGTTGGAACACCCTGCAGAAATGTCATGCAGCATTGACTGGAGGTTGGACTGGAATAGTTCTAAGTGGAAGCCTGGAATGCTTAATCGGCTGGCCACTTGTGAACCTGAACCTAACCTACTGGACGGTGGGGATGAATCCACCGCTGGAAAAACTTTTGTGGTGGTTCGGTCGAAGCAGGAATCGAAGCCACGACCATTGTGTGATGACCAAGCGGCATGGTAACCATTGCCCCACCACGGTGGCTGCCCAACTAAGACCAAGAAACTTTGATTGATTTTTGCTGCTTCTGTTTAATTTGAATGTTGAGCTGGGCATTTGAGAATGAGTGGTTGTAAGGTTGATGAAAACTATGTCCTGAGATTGCAAATTCGTGTGTGATCTAAAAATTTCGTTCTGACAGGACAGTGATGTGTTGTGTCCTTGTCGAGTGTGAATTGTACATTTGTTACAATATGGAAAAAATGTATTTGGATGCCTAGATTGGCATGTAATGTACTCGTTGGGCTGTGTATAGATGCGTGCTGTTAAAAAGTAGTCGTCGTTGAACAAACTTCCAAATGTTTACTTTTCTGGTGACAATTTACCAGTGGTGTGGTGCAGGCAGGATAAGCTAAAATGCGTGAAAATATTGTGTGTTGGTGTTGTGTTGTGCCTCCTGAATTGAAATTTACTGACTGATATAGCGGATGGAGATGTAGTGCTGCCCATGATTTTGAAGTATGAAGATGAGAATTGAGCAGATACTGTAATGTGATATAACTTAGACTGCAGCTGATCCAAATTGGTGAGTGTTTGCAGCGGCATTACGCATACAAATATGCTAAGAGTGCGTAAGCTCTTGGTCACTGGAATTGGTCCGCGTGAATGATTAGGAATACCCTTGGTGTTGGATATGAACTCCCCCGGATGAATAAACAAAGATGATAAAATTTGAAAAAATAAAATGTTAATATGATTGGCAAATTCACGATCAGCTGAGGATTTTGTATTTTGGGATTTTGTGATTGATGTTTTGATGTGTTCCAACTGTGTCCTCTACAATGTCAAACAGTTTGTGAATTCTGATTACGCCGCGAAAACGCTGTAGAAAAAAGGGATTTTGTATATTGTCACCTGCAAAAGAGCTTATTGTGGAAGTGGGAATGAAAGTGCATGCTCAAAATAGCATTTGTTTGGATTGTGACATTGGAAGCAGCTGTGATGCTCAATAGCTAGCTGTTATAGAAATAGTCAGTGATGTGCAAGGACGCATCAAATCTGTGAAAACGTCATGTTCTAGAATGTATGCAACACTGAGGTTGTAATCCTGCTTTTATTTGTATTTTTGAATTTAAATGTGAATTATGAAATTTTTGACAATTAACGACTACCTACCTGATGGAAGATCTAAATGATATATTTAGGAAATTGATTGATTTCATTGTGACATGAAATGTGAATAGACAAATGAGCATAGTGAGACGATGGACAAATTGCTGCATTTTATATTCGCGCCATGTAAAATGAATAAACAACAACAAAAATAATTCCAGGACACACAGTTCACAATGGTTTTGACTACGCTGCTTGAAATATGTGATGAATTGTAAATATGGCATTGCAAATGCAAAAACAGGGATTCTTTATTTATGAGGTCAATGCAAGTGGGAGGAAGTTGGAATTCTAGAAAAAGAGTTGATGTTTTGGGAATATCGTTCAAGGCTTGTTGAACCGTGGCGGCACTGTGTCATGCTCCATGTACCATTCCCACTCCTGAAAAAACGTAACAAAAAAAAAAAAAACAATTAAAAAAAAAAAAAAGAACGGTGAGGCAGTAGAATGCCACTTTATTCTCCTGTTGGTTCTGTTCTCATACCGAACCAAGTTTAAAAAAGTTGGGCATGAATGAAGTAATGACTTAAACTAACCATAGTGACAATCAATATTACAAATAATAATAGTGTTGTTCAAATTGTGAAAACAGATGTGTACAATTTATATGATGTAAACTAAATTGCATGTAATTCAAGTGAAAAAATGTTTCCCAAACTGTGGTTGAATGTATTGGATACAATAACTACAACATTGGTATGGGTGGCAAAGGGGAATATCTCTGGAAATTGCGTAAAATATGGCATTGACAAAAAAAAAGAAAAACAATGAGAAAGTCGTGTAAAAATAAACCTATGAAGGTGGGCATTTCATGGGTGAGATTGGGGGAGATTAAGAGTGAGGGATGATTAAAAATTGATGGGCAAAATGTTCCTAGTAACATCGCATCGAAGACGTGCTAATGAACATAAAAATGTATTTTGGGATAGGTTGTCATTGGCCAAAGAGGTTGAGATGATATGATCTACTGTCTTTGTGAATAATCAAAAAATCTGAATATAAATGAAATTATGTGTTCAATATTGGGCACATGCAGTAGTTGTAAAATGGTAATGTAAGCTTAAAATAAAAGATGGAGTAATTAGAGTTGATTGTTGTGTTTTGATGTTTTATAATTTGAACGCTGTATTTACTAACAGTCAAGGCTGATACTAAAAAAAGATGTTTTCCTCATGTAAAAAACTGTGAAGAACAACAAAGATCCTCCTCTGCCATTTGAAGCATTTGATTGGATCTGGCCTATCAAGCACAGCAATACTTAGATAATGTAATGTTGATCTCGAATACAAAACAAATTAGTCCATTTGTTGTGGTTTTACATGTGTGAATTGCCAAATGCAATCAATTGCGACAAATATGTGTTACTGACACTGTTTAAAACATGTGATTGATGGAATGTAGTGTGAGGAATTAGCCATGACATGAATGTAATGATACAACAGTAAAATAAAACAACAAAATCAATAATAGTTATTTGATGTACAATGGGAGTCTGAAGACAAAACTAGAAACGTTTTAACTATGACGCAGAACGAAACATCACTCATCGCTACACACAATAAAGGGAATGAAAATAAACGTTAATTTCCAGGAAAGAGAAAAGCATAACAAATGGCAATGAGTCCACCAGCAGTGGTGTAATGAAATTTACTGCCAAAGAACTGATTTTGAGGTAAGAATGCCTGGTTGCATTACTGGTAAGAGCATGTAACAATGTTATGATATTTGCCAACATTGTGGTTGCTTATTAAAATTGCTAAATGCTACACAAAACAAATGGCCAAAGTCACAATTTTTAGTTGTATGGTAAAAAATAAATTATTGTGAAAAATGATTGTTGAACTTAACATGTTTACAGCCTGTCAATAAATCATGAATTGAACAGGATAATGAATGAAACTATTGAAAAATCGTTCTCTGAACACATGGTCACCTAAACATGAACTGTGAACAGAAAGCACATGATATTGTGTGATACATTGTGCCGAAACTTGATGAATTGTGTTGATTGTGATGGTGGACAATGATCAAAACAAAGAGTTTGTGTTTCTTAAACTGAATTGTAATAAAACCTATTGATGCAAGTCAATGAGTATACAATATTTATAAAAACAAATTATAAAACTTATTGAATAACTTAATTTGATTAAATATATCACTGGTGCAAAATCAACAAATTGTGAAAATTTTGTGGAAAAAAGAAAAATGCAAGAGAGAAATGTGAGAATAACCGAAAATGATCCAAACGAAAATTGTGGTTGAGGCTCCTGCTGTGACTTTTGAATAGTTGTATGGAGTTTCTAATGTGAAGTGCACGGACTGATGTCTATACGGCGTTGGAAAATTTTGTCACCTCGGAGTGGACATGGACATTGATGTTCTATGTGATATGGGATAGAACTGTGAGATAAGCAAAAAAGAGGATTGCGAGTGCTGTGTTCTATATGCTTAACTGACATGTGCCCTACAAAATTCATCGATGTTTGAAGGAGCAAAAGTTGCTTGAACTGCCATGAATAATGATTGGAATGTGGTTAATTTAGAATGCCTTGAATTAAATTAATGTTGTGATATGTACCTAATGTATGACTAGCTAATTCTGCATACACACATGTGATCCATCGAATGACGACCTATGTTTTTGTCGCCAATATATCGGCAAACACTCTCTGACCTGCTTATGCTCCACATCTCTGCTCTCTGCTCTGCTGTGGTGTGTAAACAGATGGATTATCTGCTACACCCTCAAAAAAATCGCTTGCTCTGAACATAATGATTTGCCAAATACTATATTATGAGCAGGAAAGCACATATAAAGGACGTTGATTTCCTGTTTGGAAAGTTAGGATGTTGCATGGCAATATAGTATGAATGTGACAAGATTCACGTGGGGATTTTCAGACATCTGGTGATCATTAAGAGAAAGTATGCATCAAGTGATGCCTTTGACATTATTCATGCATTGGAATAGACTGTACTATACGAAGACCACAACGTCGAATGTTTGCATGAAATGGGCCCTGAGAAAAGAATTGAGCAGAAAACCGCGCTTTTAATTATCGAACAAAATTGTGTAGTTCAGCAGAAAATGGAGGCCTGCATTTACTGGCTGAATGGCTACGTGAATAAGCAAAATTGCCCGCATTGGAGATAGAAGAGCAACCAGAAGACCGCTTCAAAGAACTGCCCATGGCATCCCAGAAAAGAATGCAACTGTTTGGAATGATGGTTTGGTCACGTGGTGGAATTCAATTGGGCCGTATGTTGTTATCAAAGATGGCTGATGTGGACGTCAAGCGTAATACGGTGAATGGAGCGATTCGCTATAATCGCTTCAGATCGACTAACAAACATTATTTGGTGCAAATGCGAAAGACACTGAAACATTGGGTGACATGTGGTGTTGCAACCAAAGATGGGTCCGCTGACATGAGACACACAGCTTGCGCGATGTGCTATGGGACACTTTGAGGAGAAAACACTTGCGGCGAGAACAATGTCATCTGCAAAAGAAAATGGACCGGATGAAAATAGTGGCCACCAAGATCATGGCGATTTGACGCCTGTTAGACTGATTTTGTGGTGAAAGGCTACGTCACAGTGCAATGAAAGTCTGACAGAAATATAGCAGCAACTAATCACGAGCTGTGCGAAGACAACATTGTCGAAGAAATTCGGGCTATTCCGGCCGAAATGCTCGAACAAAAGTTGGCCCAACAATGTGGGAACTTATCGAATGGACCACCTAAGACGCAGCCAGAAGCAAGTGCACATATTAAAATGAGAAATTGATGCTGTGCAAAAAGTAAAATGGTGCATGGAACCAATGCTAACGTAATAATCAAATAAATGTAACCGATGGAGCGTTTGCAAATGAATTGATGCGAAATATATTGTTTAAAAAAAAGTATATACAAGCTACTTAAACAAATGCACACCGCTCTATTATTTGGCCATATAATGCACGAAACATGTATTATTGTTTGTCTTTATTGATGGATGATTATGATGTGTAATGGGAAGCATTTTAGAAGCCCAAAAATGAATTAATGAATGCTGGAAAGAATGATTTGCTCCCAAGGAAGGATTGTGGTCATTCACCTCACATATTTTCACTTTCCACGAAAAATCTTTAAAAAATAGTTCATTGACAAGCTGTTTTCTGGATGTAATTACAAATAATGTGCAGAAATATAATTTACAATTTTGTAAATTGTTTTAAAAATTTTACCTTTCGCGACAAGCTGGACAGAGACATGCGAAACCGGAGACCATGCCAAATTTGTGTAATGGCCACAACACACTACCACTGGGCTAAACGAATAGCTGTGTTATATAGTCACCAATAGAACAATATGCGTTATAAGTGTACAATGTTATAATAGACACTAAGATGTTGCAGCGCGCACGACGCAACGCCATGCAAACATAACACATTATATTAAACAGAAACATACATTTCGTTGTGCCACACGTGGAGGAGTGGTTAGCATACGTTCCGATTTCTTTTGAACGAACCAATAAAAAATATGTGCCCATAAATGCCAAAATGTATAAACAAAACGACCATGGTCCACACATACAAAAATGCTGCTCTCAAGACAGTAAAACACACGTTGTTTTTTTTTTTTTTTCAAACTGTCTATTCTCTTGGGTTCCGAATGGTCTATTCTCTTTACTCCGAATACTGTCATTCTAATATTCAAATTAAAATAATATTGTTAGACTAAGATATAAAGTTTTGCCCTATCATAAACAAGCTGTTATTCGAACAATATATGTAAGCGGGTTTCAGCAGAAATTGCTTCTCTTTCCTTCATCTCCGCTTTGTGTGTGGTGATATCTTTCGTCAACAACTCCCGGTTTCCATCTCTATTCTTTCTCTATACTACTCTCTCCCTGTCCGCTCTCTGAATAAAATATCACAACATATATATGTTTACTCGAAATTTGTAAATTTATATATGTTTACATTCAAACATATTATTTTTATAAAACAATTCATGCCCCAAACATAATAGATTCTAACATATTGAACATATGTTGTCCCAAACATTTAGTGTATTACGGAACATTACATAGTTTGCCACCTAAATATATTGTGTTTAAAATTGTGGCCCGAAACAAATTTGTGTTTATATCGGAAACATATGGAAAAACATAATTTTTCTATTATGTTGTGATGCCAGGAAAAAGAAAAGAAAACAGACGTTTTGGTTTGCAAATTGGCTGGATATGCACCGCTGTTCTTACCCATAGAAAAGTCCAATGCTATATATGCTAACGAATTTTTGATAGCGTAAAATTTTCGCTTTCGCAAAGCTTGTATGCACTTCTAATGGAAATGGTTGCTCATAACAGGGTGTCCAACTGCATATATGGAGAATGTGTTGACAACTCATGGCCAAGCAACAGATTTATTGTGTTTCGTTTGCGTTTTAAAGTTTTAATAATTCCATGAGCAAAAAACTTAATTGGTGGTGTAAAAAAATCACCAATTTATTTGAGGAATATTTCGAACAAATACCGCTAATTTTAATTAGCTATTAGCTGGTCTATAATTATGATTTTCTACAAGCTTTATACAAACCAGACTTAATAGTTTGTTGCTACCGAAAAGTTCACACTGTCTACATAGAAAAAACAAGTAAGGAATGTCTTAAAGTCGGCGGGGCCGACTATATTATACCCTGGCACCACTTTGTAGATCTAAATTTTCGATACCATATCACATGCCGAATGCAAAAGTGTTGGGGCTGTGGTATAAGTTTGTCCCAAATACATACATTTAAATATCACTCGATTTGGACAGAATTTGATAGACTTTTACAAAATCTATAGGCTCAAAATTTAAGTTGCTAAATGCACTAGGGTGGAACACAATTTTAGTAAAAAAATATGGGAAACATTTAAATTCTAACAATTTTAAGGAAACTTTCGCAAAGTTTAATTTATGATTTATGCCGCTCCGAATATATATGTATTAGAAGTTAGGAAAATTAGAGTCATTTTACAACTTTTCGACATTAAGCAGTGGCGATTTTACAAAGGAAAATGTTGGTATATTGACCGTTTTTATCGAAATCAGAAAAACCATATATATGGGAGCTATATCTAAATCTGAACCGATGTCAACCAAATTTGGGCACCATAGCTACAAAATGCTAATTCTACTCCTGTGGCAAAATTTCAACTAATCGAAGCAAAAAATTGGCCTCCGTGGCAAATGAGTGTAAATCGGGCGAAAAGCTATATATGGGAGTATATTCTAAAATCTGAACCGAATTGGCTAGATATTTGCAAGTTTTTTGACGGACTCATTAAAATATTCGGATGTACGGAATATTGAGGAAGATCGGTTGATATACGACGCCAATTACGACCGATCAGTGAAAAATATATATGAGGCTATAACTAAATCTGAACCGATTTTTTCCAAAATCAATAGGGATCGTCTTTGAGCCGAAACAGGACCCTATACCAAATTTTAGGACAATCGGACTAAAACTGCGAGCTGTACTTTGCACACAAAAATACACCAACAGACAGACGGACATCGCTAAATCGACTCAGAATTTAATTCTAAGCCGATCCGTATACTAAAAGGTTGGTCTATGATTACTCCTTCTTGGCGTTACATACAAATGCACAAACTTATTATACCCTGTACCACAGTAGTGGTGAAGGGTATAAAAAATGTTGGTCCAATCACGAAATTAATTGATCCACTTAATTTTTTATTTGAAATTTCTTTAATCACTGAATTAATTGAACATTAGAAATACATGTATTTACCTAATAAATAAATAAATTAATAAACAGATTCTTCCCCACTTTTTTCGTTAACATTTTTTTAATTAATTTTTTATTTCATCATTTAAATCAAATCGAATTTATTTTGGAATAAAATTATATTTTCAATTGGAATATATTTTTTATTTTAATAAATAAATAATATATGATTAAAACATTTTTAATTATTAAAAAATAATTTATATTATATTATCATTAATTTCACGTTAAAATAATAAAATGTAGCTTAAATTAAATAATTTAATGCAAGTTAAAATTATGAAATCAAGATTTTCAATTAACTCAACACAAATTCCTAATAGACTCATGGCTATTTTTATTGGCTCCGTGAGGCTTTATGTGGCTTGTTATCAAAAAGTAAAATTGGGGATATATTTTTTTTAATTGATTAAGCTACACAGCTTTCATGAAAAATGGAGGATCAAACTGAATAAAAAATTGCGAACATCACATTCCAATACAAATATTTGACCCTTTTGAATGAAAAATCCTCGTTAGTTTTTGCCTAGTGATCTTCTGTTCTCCTGAATGCGTGTCAAAGGGTCATTTTGTCGATTAGAGTTTCAAACAATTAAGCTACCTGGATGAATATTACTTCGGAATGCTGAAAATGATTTTTAAATCCAACTGTAAAAATGAATATGTTTTGCAAATCATCTGTTAAGAATTAAAAAAAATTAACACTACCATGTTTGCTTTTCCCTCTTAAGGTGGGTACTATGTTTGGTTTTCGCGCCGAAAATTATCTTGGTGGAAAAGCCGAGCATAGTACCAGCCTATACCAACACATTAATTAACATTAACAAAACAATTAAAAGAAATAAAGTTTGTGGTACTTACCTCATATTGATTAAGTATTGTGCCAGAGCCACAGAATCTGGATTGCCACTGATGGTAATGGTCCGATCGGTGTTGCCGCCTTCACGTTCTTCACAATTCGAAATGCGTATCATTGCACCAGAGATTTGACGAATTTCGGCAATTTTAGTACCGCCTTTGCCAATAATGCAACCAATCAAATCATTTGAAACGGTCATCTCGTGTTGTTGCTGTTGAGCACGATTTGTATTTGCTGTACGCAATTGAGAACCAGCCAAGGCAGCCAAAGCTGCATTTGGAAAAAATAAAACAAAATATTTTTAGCAAAATGTCAAAGAGTTGAGGTATTTATTTCCGAACTCCCCCACTCTAAGGAAAGATGCAAAACTTACCTGTTGGATTGAGACCACCGGTATTGGCTGGTGCCATACCAGCCAGACCCAAAGCAGCCAAACTAGCCAATGGATTTTTAGCCACCTGTTCGACAAGAAGAAGAATAAGAAACCAATTTTTTGTTAACATTATTCATCGCAAAGAAAAAAAAACTAAATAAAAAAACAACAACAATGAAAAACTGAAATAAAATCAATCAATCAATCAATAAAACGGAACATAGAAATGACAACAATAAACAGAGATATCATGATCCATAATAATAACGAAAAAATGCAAATTTCAATTTACAAAATGTACAGCATGAGAGAGTAGTATGATAGATTCCATTTGGTGGACCTAAAGATAAAGTGTTTATAATTTAAAAACAAATTTCAAAATGTGAGATAGGAATTATTTACATACTGTTTTAGTTTAATTATTTTATTTTTAATTATTTTTTAGTTAAATTTGTAGAAAGACAAAATTCGAATAAAATAGTTTTTTTTATTACAACTTTAATTAAAAAAACACACAATACATTAATTCAGTTAATGAAAACAAAACTCAAATTTTTTTTAATATTATGTTGGTTATTTCTGTGATAGAGGCATTTTTAATTGAAATTTAATTAAAAAAATTAGTTTCTGTGATCGTTAATTCGAGGAATAATTTTGAGATTCAATGCTACAAACACAATTAGTCAATACAACAATAAATTACATTAATTTAGTAATAATCAAATGTAAGGACATGGGATTTTGTGACGGAATATTCATCACTATAATTTGAAACGAGAAAGACGACTTTAGTATCGACCTTTATTATTTCTTCAAATGTTGAAAAATCGAAATTATGACTTTAGCAAAGGTGAACTTTTTGAAAATTAAAAAAAAGAAAAACGATTTTCGAAATTTTAAGTCATATTTTTTGACTATTTAACCAAAATGTCGACGCCTAATTGTATAGTCGACGTAAAGTGTATTTTAGTCTTTTGGAAAATGATAAATGTCACTTATACTAATTCAACCGTTATATCAATTTTTGTTTATTAATTGAAAAACAAGTAAGTAAAGTCTAAAGTCGGGCGGGGCCGACTATATTATACCCATCACCACTTTGTAGACCAACATTTTTCCTACCATCTCAACTCCTTCATGAAGGTTTATATTCCTTTATACAAATATTTATATCTTAACCGAATTGGAGATAATTTTTTGTACTTCAACAAAATCTCTAGAATTAAAATTTAAACGGCTAATTCCTTTGGATAAAGCACAATATTACTATAAAAATATAAGATACATTTAAATCTCAACCAATTTTGAGGAAACTTCGCAAAAGTGTATCTATGATTTTCGCCTCTGTGGGTATATGAGTCTAAATCGGTCGAAAGATATATTCGGGAGCTATATGTAAATCTGAACCGATTTAAACAAAATTTAGCAAGCGTAGTTAGAATGTTAATTCTTCTCCCTCTGCAAAATTTCACGTAAATCAGTGTAAAATTTTTGCCTCTGTGGTCATATTAGTCCAAATCGGACGAATGACATATATGGGATCTATATCTAAATCTGAACCGATTTCAACTAAATTTGGCACAATTAACTATACTATTAAACGTACTCTTTGTGCAATATTTCAAGCAAATCAGGACAAAACTCTGGCTTTTGAGGCCATATTGGTTCATAAATACGTGAATTATGATCACATCGGTGATAAATATATATGACAGCTATATCTAAATTTGAACCGATTTTTTCCAAAAACAATAGCGATTGTTTTTTACCCGAAGAAAGACGTCATGCCAAATTTGAGGACGATTGGACTTAAACTGGGACCTGTAAAGGGTGATACGGTCAAAATTTGGTCAATATAAACTTGACGTATTTCTTTCAATTTTGCATTTAAAAAACCTGAACACCCCTCATTTCGAAGGTGTGTGTGTGTGTAGAATGTTGCTCCTATTTTGATTTTGAAATTCACTCTTCAGTTGTCAAAATGCCGTCCAAGCAAGAAGAGCAGCGTATCAAAATTTAGCTCGCGCATCGCGAAAATCCGAGCTACTCGCACACAAAGCTGGCAAAATCGCTAAAAGTTGCCAAATCAACCGTTACAAATATAATTAAAGTGTTTGGGGAACGTTTGTCGAAAGCCAGGAAGTCTGGATCGGGGGGAAATCGGTAACCGGAAGCCCCTGAGACGACAAAGAGAGTTGCCGGTAGTTTCAAGCGAAACCCTAAACTCTCTCTCTCCGAGATGCCGCAAATCAGCTGGGTGTATCGTCTACAACCGTGCATCGAGCCAAAAAAACGAGCCGGACTATCGACTTACAAGAAGGTAGTGACTCCAAATCGCGATGATAAACAAAATACGACGGCCAAAGCGCGATCCCGGAGGCTGTACACGACGATGCTGACGAAGTTTGACTGCGTGGTAATGGACGACGAAACCTACGTCAAAGCCGACTACAAGCAGCTTCCGGGACAGGAGTTTTATACGGCAAAAGGAAGGGGAAAGGTAGCAGATATTTTCAAGCACATAAAACTGTCAAAGTTCGCAAAGAAATATCTGGTTTGGCAAGCAATCTGTACCTGTGGCTTGAAAAGCAGCATTTTCATAGCTTCCGGGACTGTCAACCAAGAAATTTACGTGAAAGAATGTGTGAATAAACGTCTGCTGCCTTTCCTGAAGAAACACGGTTGTTCCGTACTGTTTTGGCCGGATTTGGCATCTTGCCATTACGGTAAAAGGCATGGAGTGAGAAATACTGGGCTATTGTCAAGCGGAACCTAAAGAAGACCAAAAAAACCGCTAAGGACGAGCAGCAGTTCAAGGCAAACTGGCTTTCTGCGGCGAAGAAGGTGGACAAGGTGGCTGTACAAAATCTGATGACAGGTGTCAAGCGTGAGGCCCGGCAATTCGGATTTGGAAAGCGAAAGCCTAACTGAATATTTTTCCTGAATTTTATACTAATTGAACTTGAAAAAGAAATTTAATTTGATTTTTTAAATAAACGATTTCACCGATTTACACGCGTTTTCCCTTGACCAAATTTTGACCGTATCACCCTTTACTTTATGCACAAAATTACATATACAGGCAGACGGACAGACAGACGATGCCTTGAAATAGGCCATAGTCAAAATGACAAAGGATGGCATTAGTGTATCAAAAATAAGGATGACTTCCTAGGGTTAAAAAGTGCCTTCAAAGGTTAACTTTCCGACTTTTTGAAAAATGCAAAATTCGATTTTTCAACTTTTTTTACATTAAAAAGAAAAATACTTTGACACCTTCACACACATTTACAAAGTTCAATTTTTTCTACTTTTTTGCAAAGGTCAACATTACGAACACTATAAAATCAAGACTTGAAAAGTATTTGCAATTTTCAATTGGAACTTTTGCAAAGATAAATTGTTCAAATTTTTAAAATTAACAAAAACAGAAACACTTTCGGAAAAGTTGACTTTACGGTTTAAAAAACTTAGTGAATGGCACAGATCAGCTAAAACACTGTGACGAAACCTCTGCTTGACAAGTATTTTGAAATAATGCTTTATAATAGAAAAGTTGGTAGATTATTCCGACTTCTGAGAAAAAGACATTACGTAAAGTTCAACAACAAATTACAATTAGCAGTAGTTTATCATGATGAAGTTTTAAATGTTCGAAATATTTTCTGCACTGAAAAAAAAATATATATTTTTTTTTCTTCAATCACGATACTAATTTTTTAATTGAAATTTCTTCAATCACAGAAATAATAGTATCAATTACCAATGTCAATTAAAACATCAATTGATACTATTAATTTTTGTGATTGAGTTTTCTTTTAATTAAGAAATTGGTTAAAACAAATCAATTTTTAATGAATATTTTTTAAAAATCAATTAAAATTTTAATTAGAAAGTTTTGATGATAACTTATTCTGTTTAACGTATAGTAGTGCGACACTCCCTTGGAATTTGAAGACCAAGCTTTCGCAAAATTGTTTGTCCATCGATCTTTGAGTAATGTAAATACAGTAATACATCTCAAAATTTTGGCACTTCTGAAAACCGGACACCTCTCAAAAGTGGAAATTTTCATGATAGTATTACACCACTTCAATTAACTTCCTGAATGTGGAATTATTTATGCGACCGTGGGTGTCCACTTCTGAGAGGTTTCACTGTATCCTCGTTTCTCAGGAAGACTTTTCCTTTTTAGAGGGACGAAATTTTAGACAAAGTTCTGTTTTGACACAAACAACTTTTCAAATGAAAGAGATTAGAGACCTTTCATCCTTATTTAACACATAAAGTATATACTTTACAAGGGAAATTGCATTTGTCTAACATTTCGTTCGGGAGGGAAAGCATTTTTATTTGGGTTACAAACCACACTCCATTACTCGAAGACAGTACTCCAATTTGTTATCTAAAACTGATTTCGGCCGCAGTATAAATTACTTTACCCAGAGTGTTGCACCAGAGATACCCTCTATCCAATTGTGTATCCACATCCTAAGAAGTTCTTTTGAACAAGCACTAGAATTCATTTTCTTTGTCATTTTGACATGTCAGTTTAGTTGATGAATTACATTTAATAAAAAAAATTAAAAAATACTATAAAAAAGAAAATTGAAAATAAATTTAAAAACTTTGTACTAAAGGTCACTATGGTC
>PGFW01040987.1:0-10166 GCA_003123925.1 Haematobia irritans | reverse complement strand
CCAAATATTATTGCGAGCTATAATGATGAAAACTACTCATACATTGATGCTGTAAATGAGGTATGTAAAGTTGACAGAATCTAGTGGAGTTAAGAACGATGGATAACGAAATAAATCTATTTATATAAATTATATTTACACACTTTCATAGATTTTCATATGATTTCCCTAATTCCGTACACATAGAAAATTAAAAAAAATATTTATTCAATTTGGCTTTATAATCAAATATAAATCAATCACACACAATTAATTTAACAAGTAACAGCTTTTATTACCATTTAAGAAAAGATTACTAAACTTCGGGAATAGTAACTTATGGCGCATGTTGCTGGAAAAAAGGTGCAACATTCTCGAATTGATTGCCAAATAATAAACACTGTCATAGATTTTGGATCCTGTATCCCTCACAATATTATGAATTAACAATAACTTTGAAATGACACTATTATTTGAGCGAAAATACAATGAGGGAAAAAGTAGTGTAACACCAGGGCAACATATTTTGTGCGAAACGAAAACGCCCTTAGTTTAAGAAAAATTTAGTAATTTTAGCAAATATTTTAATTATTTTGTTTGAATTTCGAATTTAATAGAATGTATTCCATATGTATAAAACCTTTTCGGTTTCAGCATTTCATTAAAAAAACTGAAATTAAGGAAAGAATTGTATGAATCTGTGTGTAAAGTATCAACTTAAAAGTGTACGAAACAATTATTTTATACCCTTCATGAGGCATGGGGGTACAGTTAACTTTGTCCATTGTCTGTTTGCTAACAGACAGTGAAATGCTCTACAAGCATCCCATAAAGGTATAATTATTTGGGTCGTGGTGAAATTCTGAGTCAACTAAGCATTCCGTCCGTTCCATACCGTCGCTGTTGAAATCATGCTATTCGACGCAAACAGCGAGACATTGACCTTGAACACTTGGCCAAGTAGTTTTGTTGTGATGTAGGTCGTGATGATATTGAAGAATGACGCCATTTTCGACTTTTACGTATATAACCGACGCTCAGATTTATTTTGCGGAGGCCTCTTGGAGGAAGCAAATTCAATCCGATCCGGTTGAAATTTGTAGCATGGTGTATATTATGTCTCTCCACAACCAGGCAAATAATTGTCCAGAATCCGGTCATAATTATATATACCCCATATAAACCGATCCCCATGACTTTTTTGTTGTCGGAGCATCTAAGAGAAGTCAAATTTCAGACGACTCGCGGCTGAACGTGATTTTAGTATATGGTCTCGCAATAACTTATGCAAAATTTGGTCAGATGGTTCATAATTATAGTAGTACCGCCATAGTAAACCGATCCCAGATTTGTTCCCTCAGTAGCTCTCTGGAGAGCAAAACTCATGCCCATTAGGTTGAAATTTTGGACATTGCATAGTACATGGCCGCTAAAAGCCATGCAACAAATGGTCCATCATGCGGCCTACGTAGTTATCCCAACAAAACAAGCGATCGCCAAAAAGGTAATGAAATAGTTCTTTTGGATCGGAAGGGTGCAAAATTGATCGCAGAAGCCGATGAATTTCAACATGGGCTGTGTCATTAGGACGGAAGTCCTCATTTCAAGCACCGTTGCACTGAATTCGCATCACTTCTCTAGGGTATCCGAATTCAATGTTTTGAATATAACATAAAAATCTGTGATATTTTGTAAAATTTTAATAATTTTTTTATAATTTAAGCATTCTTAACGATGTCGAAATTGGAATTTTTGTTCAGATTGGATTTAACATTTTTGTCGAGCAAACATTTAAATGATTTGTGACAATTTTAGTGAATTCTTATCCTGTTTTTAACCTTTTCGAAACAAAAAAAGTTACACATTACCCATCTAAAGGTTGAAAAAAACAAGATATAAAAAATTGAATGAAAAGAACTTCTGGGTAGTTAAAATAAGAACATCATTGGGGTGCATCTTCTGGAAAGTGCTTTTAAAAGTTTGTACCCTTTGGAAAGAACTTCCAAATTTTTTGCCTGGAAATACGAGAATCCTTTTATTGTTTTTTTCGATATCTTAATAGACAAAGATACTTAGTTTGATACAAAATTTTGCCGAAAATAGAAAAACTACAAAACGAGTGGCATGAACATAGAGGAAAAAAAGTATGATAGTCGGCGCGTAAGTTCGCCAGGCCGAACTTATGTACCCTCCACATTACGTAGCTAGCACAAGTTTTCCTAGAGGAGGGGGGGGCGGATTACTGCCCCCTAGATAAAACTTTATAGATGAACTTATAGGGTTCAACTAACCTGTTTATTCAAGAAAATTGAATAAGAAATGGGCAATTAAAATAACTCGACAATCAATTACAATAAAGCAAAAAAGTACCCCTACGGGAATTGGTGAAAGCTCCAGTTAGTTGCAGCAAAAAATCTTTTTCTCAGCAAAAAATCGGAGTGTTCTAAAGGACAACTTTAAAAGCACTTCCAAAAATGTCTGCACAAAGAAGTTACCACTATTTTAACTACAAGGAAGTATTTTTACTTCATTTGTTTTATATTTTAATATCGTAAGTTTATTGTTTTCTTTTTCAAATCGTTTTAAAAAAGAGTAAGAATATAATCAGAATGGTACATATTATTCAAATTTTGCCACTAAAAATGCTAAATCCATTATGAAAAAATCGATAATTTTAAAAAAAACGTTTCAAACAGGCGTAAATTTCTTAAGAAACATAAAAATATAAAATTGAATTATATTTGGGGAAAATATCAAAAAGTTTTTAAATTCACATAAAACACTGGAATTCGATCACACTTAAAAGTGATGCAAAATTCATTGCAACGGTTGCGTTTCGGTTCGTATGACAAGGTTCGATATTACATTCTATCGTTTCTCCCGCCAGATTTTGTCACTTCCAAACAAAAAGAACATTTTTCACTTTCTTTTGGGCGACACTTTTTTGCAGCATTATTAAGATATTAATTTATGAAAGAATAGTTTAATATCAATTACTTTTTTTTATTATTATTTTATAAGTTCAACCACAGCTTTATTGCATAAATATAGACTTCTACCCAACGCCAAGTAATTCGATTGTGCATAGAAAAGTCTTTAGTGGAACTTTGTTGGCGTTGTACGAGTATATACTTGTTTAATTATTTATAAAAATGTAAATGTAAATAGGTTTTAAAATTCTTGGGGGGGCTACAATTTTTTAAGCCCCCTCCCCAGAGGCCTTCCTAAGGTCTATGCCCTCCAACCATGGATTAGCGTAGAACTTTCTAGCTAACGATGGCAAGGTTATCTTTAAAATTCCTATCACTGGTAATATTATAGCATAGGTCCATACGTGGTATATATTACCTAAAAAGAGGCGATTAAATACGTATATAATTAAGGTTTTAAGTTTGTATAGAAATAATTTTGACAAAAAAAAATTTTGATAAAATTTTCTATAGAGTAAAATTTTTGACAAATATTTTCTATAGAAAATAAAATTTGAAAAAATTTTTAAATAGAAATACAATATTTTGACAAGATTTTCATACTAGAAAGTGGGACAATATATTGGTCATTTATGTTTGGACAATTTTCTATAAATAATATTTTGACAATGTTTTCTATAAAAATTAAAATTTTGTTTTAGATTATTTGTTTGGCTCGGAGTGGCACCATGATTATGAAGCGATAAGGACCAGATATATATAGATTGGGATGGGCTATATATGACTACAGACCGATATGGACCAATTTTTTGGTGTATTACGCGGCCTTATACTAAGCACCAACGTTGCAATAATTTCAACCGGTATTCGGATGAATTTTGCTCGATGCCAAGAGGCTCCGGAGGATCAAAATCTGGAAATCGGTTTATTATGGGGGCTATATATAATTATGGACTGATGTGGACGCAATTCTTGACATGGTTGTTAGAGACCATATACTAACACCATGTACCAAATTTCAGCCGGATCGGATGAAATTTGCTTCTCTTAGAGCAATCGCAAGCCAAATTTGGGGGTCCGTTTATATGGGGGCTATACGTAAAAGTGGACCGATATGGACCAATTTTTGCATGGTTGTTAGAGACCATATACCTTACATGCATGTACGCAAAAATTTAGTCTTGGCCATCGGATATGAAAATTTGTTTCGTTTAGAGCCAAATCGCAAGCCAAATTTGGGGGTCCGTTTATATGGGGGCTATACGTAAATGTGGACCGATATGGCCCATTTGCAATACCATCCGACCTACATCAATAAAAACTACTTATGCCAAGTTTCAAGTCGTAGCTTGTTTCGTTGGAAGTTACGTTTGATTTCAACAGACGGACGGACGAGGACATGCTCAGATCGACTCAGAATTTCAACCACGACCAGAATATTATATACTTTATGGGGTCATTAGAGATATATTTCGATGTGTTACAAACGGAATGACAAAGTTAATATACCCCATCTATTGGTGGAGGGTATAAATTGAATAAAAAATTGGCCGCTGCCTGAGATTTGAACCTCGCGTTTCTTATTTTTCGTTCATACTAATAAAAGAACCATCTCGAGAAAACGATGTATCGGCGATTACGACATTCAACAACATTTGAATTGGCCTTTACGACGCTTTATGTTCAAATTGGCGATTTGTGGCTGGTGTGCTAAGAACGTTCTGTTATGGTGCGCTCAAACCCAGGTTTCAACCCCTGGTGGAGCGAAAAAGTTTTTTCATTGTAAAAAATAGGTATAGGAAATAGAAATATTTCTTCATTCCAAATTAACTTCAGGGCACAACTTCTAAAGCATGCAAAGGATCAAAAAGGGAAGTACTGTCGCGTCTATGAACAAGCCCATAGTAAAATTTCATATGGAGGATGACCAAGTACGCAAACTACTTCCGGGTCCACAAGATTGGGACCAAACACTTTTTTTTGGAAGCTCTTTTTTGCTGGAAATTATTATATGTCGAAAAAATGTTAAATACATTCTAGTAAAATTAAATTTTTTAAAATTGTCAGGTCAAAAGTTATCAGACAAGGCCGGGGTTAGATGTATTAAAACAATCATAGGACAAATTATTAAAAAGATAACATTACCTGCTATAACAGACTTTTCATTGCCATATGTTGTAGGCGGTCAATGCTGAAAACCTTGTAGTATAAGAAGGGAAAAGTGATCACAAATACAGTAATTGTCGTTGGTAAACTTAATTTGATAAGTCCCCATCACATCCATATCTGGACAGGATTTGGATCCAAAATCGAGCAAAATAATGTTAAATTAGTAACGAAGTGCGATAAATGAAAGAAAAGGTGCACAAAAATGTGAACAAAGTGTCAATAGCTTGAAGGGCAGACTTGTGCCACTAAAGGGTGTCTAAACGGTAGAAAACCGATAGACATTCTATTTTATAAACCTTTTAAATGTTAAATGTAAATCTGTTCGATTTCTTATCTAATTTAAAGATTAGTTTATTGAAGATGATTAAATTATTCATGAATGTTTTTGCAGGGTTCTCTAGAAAATCTTATCATCAAATCGGGATCACGTAGGTTATAAGACGTAATAAGCACAAAACAACGATCTCTACAATCGTTTGGAGCTCATTTTCCATGTACACAATTGTTCTCGAAAATCATCTTCGGATATTATACAAGATCCCATGGAATCATCAACCATACTGTGAAGCTGCTTCTCACCGCGAAATAAAATAGTTTCACCTATCAATTGTTTGACCATTTATTTCTATACGCTTTTTTGATCATAGTCTTGGAGGCTTACTGATGCTGCCGAGACCTATTGGCAAATACGAAGAGAGAAGGTAAATTGCAAAACTGTGGATTTGTAACATGTCTTATCATGGTCAAAATGATATTGTATTGTGATTGGCAATCATATCCATTGTGGAGGGCAGTAATCGTGGTCTATTAAAAAGGTATAAGTTTTCTAATCGAATAATTTAAATCGACTAAGAGTAATAATATATGCTTTGTTTTTCCATTTTTAAGAGCGAAAAACTGGGGGTATTGTGTCATGCGGCCTTAATTGAATCGTGGCCTAGCAACCGGAAGTCAAGAGAAATTGCATAGCAGATTTTGCCATGGCAAATTATTGCATCTTAAGATAAGGGCTTTACGGGCAGCTGGACTTTTCCAATATTGATCGGACATTAATATTTTGGGTATTCTAATTTTTTATTAGTCAAATTTTTTTTAGTTTACGTAGTAGCATAACGAAGTTTTATAAAATAAAGCTTTCTCATCATTGTGCTTACAAATGAAATGGAAAAACTTATTTTTATTAAAAATTTATCTTATCAAAAATTTAATTGATTCATTGCGATAATAAAAACAAAAATTAATGCTTAAGATAATTGTACCAGCATAAAAAACTTCACCAGAAAATTTTTCGCATTTAAAATTTTAATTAAGTATGTTAAAAAAATTTCAGCTTAAAAATTTAATCGCATTCAAGCAAATTTTTTAATTGAAACAAACAAATCATCCAAATTAATAGTATCAATTAATTTTTTAATTGCGTCAATTAATTTTGTTTAATTGATACCATTCATTCTGTGATTGGAGAGACATTAGTCAATTAAAAAATTTAATTGGATCAACTTAATTCGTGAGATGTGAATCAGAAAAACAAATTTGTGTTGTATGAATTAATTTTTAATTGACATTGGGATCGATGCAATATTTCTGTGATTGAAGCCAAGTTTTAATTAAAAGTTGTAATTGGATCAATTGTTATTCGTGATGAAGACAACACGATATTTGTGGCTTGGCCACCCACCACCATGTTACATTGAATGTCTTACAGCACTAACTAAAGAAAATAAACAAAACTAAAATCACTTCACAGATAATTCATTATCACTTGATTGGCAGCCCCAACAAGATCGAATTCCGTTATCTCGGTGATGTCATAGATTCGGCAAAGCGAAAAGTATTCGCCCTAAGGTCCAAATGTATACGCCCCATTGGTATAGCCCAAGTGCCCCTCCGGTGTTAATGATACAGCAACGGCCATGAACAATCGAACTTACATAAATTTAAAAATTTTACAATAAATTTTACAAATTTTTTGTATTGTTTTTTAGATGTTCTCTTAATGATCAGCAACATCATCATCATCGTCGTCGTTTCCTGATTGCGTTCCGGAAATCTTGGCTGTGCTTATTGCTATATTCCAAAATTTTTATAGATCCAGATACAAGTTATTTCTTGTCGATCCACCAATAAATTTCCGACAATAGAACTCGCAATTCCTATCAGAATTGGCTAAACTATATACAGCAACACATGCAGTGTGTGGTATGTTTATTGTTGGTTGTTATTGCTTGCTGGCTTTTTGGGCGGGGATCACACTCGTCCTGTGCTCAATCTTTGTATTTCGTAAGACGCTCTAATAACTCCCCCCAGTGTGAGATTTATCGTGAGGTCGATCAAAACGATCGATCTGGTGTCGAAGCATGTGTTGGCGGTTGGTTAGGTATCTTTATAGGTCATTCTTTGTGTGTCCCCATTACTTCATGGCACACATCCAAAGCTACCATCGTGAGCAACGAAATAACAAACAACCACCCACCAACTAAATGGAGTTTTCAATAATAATTAATAATAAACAACCGCACAACACTTGGTGTGGTGGGCTTTTCAGATTATGCTTTGATGCAGAGTCTCAGTCAAAAATTCGTGTCTTAGGAACCACCGCTCCTGAGCATCTAAACCGAGGAGTAGCGCGTGCATTACGAGTGTTTTTCAAATGTGCCGCTGGCTTGCCTGTTGTTGGGCTTTATGCACAGTGGACTGAGATTTCATTATAAAATGGGGGGGCATTATGTTGGCTATAGGATGCTAGTAACCAAATGGGGAATTACTTTTGGGAGAAAATCTTTCGGACCCCGGAATTTTTATAGGGTATCCGCTAATTTGTTCTTTACTTTAGATTCTGTGTTTGAAGGTTTCGTTAAGAAGCGCTAGCCAAAAACACTTTCGGGTCGCCACGCCCATTTCGCTTTTAGGCGCGTAAGAGAATGTTGCCTCGTGGGCAAACTTTTGGGCAATTGTGGACTACAAACCTATTTTGTTCTGTGAATGATCAGACGTATTTACGTCTCTCTTATTGGATTATTTGTTAATGTTTTTTTTCGCTTTATTGTTACAGTAAATAGGCTATTACTTAGATGGCGCGCTTCGTGAGTGGAATATTCAGCAACACCCTCAAACACACACGGATAAAAAAAGGACCTTGTTTTTCATATGTTTAGGCTATAAACATTATAGTGTTTGGACATCACAAATTTTTAACGACAACAATATTTTTGTGCTGCAAGCATGTAATGTTCATAAACTAGCATAAACATGTTTTGGACATATATGTTAATATTGTGTAGAATTATATTATGTTATGGGAACATAAAATGTTTTGTAAATCATAATATGCTGGATGGCAAACATATATTAATTTAGAAATAGCCTTATTAAAACCATATATGCTGGCTTTAGTTAGCTTGGAGCGCTATTAAACAGGGAGCTGAATTGAATTAGTTCGGTGCGTGTTGTTGCTTGGTTATTACAAAAATTAACATTTTATTTTTCCGGGGCAATTGGATCAGCCTTACTTCTTTCGATGCCTTACAAACGTCGAAATGTTGGTCCGCTGTTGCAATCCCCCGTCAGGCAAAACGTAAATTAAAATAAAAAAATTGATAAAATTTGAATTAATTTCGCTTCCTACAATGTTTTGTATTACAGAAAAAGCGGGTGTAAGAAACTAAAAAATGTGCGTTGGAAGTAAGAAGGAGATGTGGGCGGGAATAATTACAATGTAGGCAGACAATGCAAATAATTTATGATGCCATCAGGGTCGAAAACCTACTTGTTGTTACAGCAGCCCGGTTATATTACCTGTTTATTTCTCATAAACTTCAATTAATGATTTGTATATATAAAATAAATAAATAAGAAGATTTTGAGCACAATATTGCCTTTGGGCACCGTCCGGACGAATTTTTTTCCACCAAGCATATTACATATTTTTTGGGTGCAAATATGCCTTCCAAACATATGTATATGTTCCCAACAATAACATATTGGTTTTTTTTTGGAGACAACATTATTGAATCTTTAGGATGCAAAACATACAAAATGTTTGATCACTTAGACTACCCAAGGCAAACATATAAGTTTGTTTAGGACCAATCACTTGCTTTCAGAACTATATTATATATTGGAAGAGATCAAGACATTATTTAAATGTTTGCGGCAAGTATCGCCAAAAATGTATATGCTTGAAGCAAAATATGTGGTGAGTATATGTTACAGAAGCGATTTTTCATGAGCGTTGCCATTCACCGAAAGGAAAATTATTCTCGTCTGCTCAACTCGCATGCCATTCGTGGGTCAGGAATATCACCGGACACGAAAGTGAAAAGTCCGATACTCGCGACACGCTCACACGATGAAACACTGTTTAATGTCTTTCACGCTTTCGCCCGCTTCACCGACAATTTTCTTTACGTTAAATTCAACGACGAAATCTTCGTAAGTCACGCAAATATTTTCGGGAACACGACAATTTTCGTGGCTCAATAAAATTCTGCGTAATTAACGAAAGTTTCTCGTGACTCACGCTTATTGAAATCTTAAGCGCGTGATTAAGATATGCTAAAGTGATTTAAAATCGGTGAGCTTGAATTTGAATCGTGAACGGCGAATTTGATTTCGTGATTGTGGACTTTTTGTGAGACTGGTTTTACCGTGAGTGCGAATTTTATTTTTGAATCACATGAATTTATTGTTAACGTGAATTTTATCTGAGCTGCGCTGAAGTGCGATCGTCGAGAGTGTCGCGTTGGATCGTGGAAAGAAATTTACTCGGGAGCCGTGACTTTCGGTGAGAAAGTTTACTCACTCACCAATCACGAAACACACATTTGATTTGTACTCACGCTCCACGCGCCACACATTTTCGTTATAATCCCGTTTCCACCGCCACATTTCACGAGAGGGTTCGTTTTTACAATTTTATTCACCGGCTCTCTCGGCAGCGTGACACCACGCGTGCACGCTACGCAAAATTTTTCTTGTTCTTAGCCCATGCTAAAATTTAACTGCGCGGCCTGGTAAAAACCAACCAAGCGATATTATAAAGCGTCTGAATTATTGTGTGCTAATCACTAGTATGTTATCCTCTCTCTT
>PGFW01040986.1:25902-48626 GCA_003123925.1 Haematobia irritans | reverse complement strand
GTTTCTACGCAATGCCATGGTGGAGGGTACATTAAGATATCGGCCTGGTTTAGTTCATACCCCGTATGACAACTTACCATTTGAGAAGGACGGTTGTTTAAGAAGCCACTTTGCCATCTGAAGTGTTACCGAAACACAAGTTAATTAGATTTGGGCGATGAACAGCCTGTATTTTTAAAGAAAGTTCCTACGCAATCCATCGGTGGAGTGTACATAGGGGATCGGCCTGCCGAACCTTACGTCCGTATATACTGTATAGAAATTAAAATTTTAAGTTTTTTATAGAAAGAAAATTGGAAAAAAATGATTAGGAATAAAATTTTGGCAAAGAAATTTTTGTTAGGAATAAACATTTGGGAAAAATTTTCTTACTGAAATAAATTTTTTGAGAAAATTTTCTAATAGAAATAAAATTCTGACCAAAATTTTTCATTAGAACTAATTTTTGACAAAATTTTCTATAGAAATAATAATTTTTGACAAAAAATGTTTGTGGAAATACATTTCTTACAACATTATGTATAAAAAATTAAATTTTAAAAAAATTCGTCTGATAGAAATAAATTTGAAAAAATTTTTTAGAAATTATCTATAAAATAAAATTTTGAGAAATTTTGCATTAGAAATAAAAGTTGGGAAAATTTTTCTATAAAAATGAAAATTTTGAGAAAAAAATTATTCTATAGAAATAAATTTTGACAAAAAATTTCCATAGAAATAAAAAAACTTTGAGAAAATTTTTCTACAGGAAAAAATTTTTTGGCTAAAGTTTTTATAAAAATAAAATTTTGTTTGTTGTTTTTTTTGATTTTCAGCTTACAAAACCATCATTGGACTCAAACTACAAGTGTAGCGTAACCAACAGAGGAAAATAATGTTTTGATCAAATTTTTAATTGGCCCCCAAAACACTTAGACTGCAGTCAAGCTTTACGATAGAGGAAGAAGGGATTGCACAATCTCAAAATACTATTTGAATGTCTGATGGCACATTCTTTTGGCAGATCAAAGCTTAATTAATTTCACCTGACCACTATGTGATTTAGGTAAAATAAAGCGCCTTTTGCCAGATGTCTTCAATTACCTCAATTTATTCCTTACATGAACTATCATCCTTTATCTATGTAACTTATTATTTAAAGCTTTCAGTTAATATAATTCTAAATTTTCAATACTTTTTCTATTGCAAAATATTTTATATTGTTATGATGCTATTACAGGTAGCACTGATATAACAAGCCACTTGATACTAGATCATCTACTCTATTTATTGATAGATATCTAGTATCAAGTGGCTTGATTATATCAAAGTGCTACACTGTAATATGCATTTCATTAACAAATATTAAAATTTTGCAATAGAAAAACTGTATTTAGGAAAATTTTTAGATATATATTAACGAAAGTTTAAATAATAAGTTACATAGATTAAGGATGATAGTTCTTAAGGATAAATTGAGGCTAAATGAAGACAGCAAAAGCGCCTTTATTTTACCCTTAAATCCACATAGTGGTCAGGGCATTAATAACTTTGTCTGCCAAAAGTATGTGCGCATTCAGACTTCAATATATTTTGAGATTGTGCCGACACCCCTTCTTCCTCTATCGTAAAGCTTTGACTTCAGTCATATAGTGCTTTTGCCCAAATAAATTTACAAACATTATTTTCCTCTGTTGGTTAAGCTACAGCTAACACTTGTAGTTTATCAATGCATGGTTTAAGCTGAAATCAAAAAAAACAACAACAAAATTTATATTTTTTTATAACAACTTTTTAGCCAAAAATTTTTTCTGTAGAAAAATTTCTCAATTTTTTATTTCTATGGAAATTTTTGTCAAAATTTTATTTCTATAGAAAATTTTCTCAAAAATTTTTATTTTTATACGAAATTTTCCCAAAACATTTTATTTCTATGCAAAATTTTTTTCAAAATTTTATTTTATAGGAAAAATTTTTCTCAAAAAAAAAAAAATTTTTTTTTCAACAATTTTATTATCTACAGACAATTTTTTTAAAATTTATTTTTATACAAATGTTTGTAAGAATTGTATTTACCACAAACATTTTTTGTCAAAATTTTATTTCCTATACGGAAAATTTTTGTCAAAATAAGTTCTATGGAAAAATTTGGTTCAGAAATTTTATTTCTATAGAAAAATATTTCTCAAAAATTTTATTTCAGTAGAAAATTTTCTCCAAATAGTTATTTCCTACAAAATTTTCTTTCCAAATTTTATTCTAATATTTTTTTTCAATTATTTTTTCTATAAAAACTTAAAAATTTTATTTCTAAACAAGTATATACGGACGTAGCGTTCTAATTGTTTTCTTTGGGCCAGCGCGGATCCTTATGTACACTCCACCATGGAATTGCGTTAAGGAACTTCTAATACAGGCTGTCATCCCAATCTAATTACTTGTTTTGCGGTAACACTTGCAGATGGACAAGTGGCTTTTAACACCGTCTTCAATTGTAAAGTAGTTCATACGGGGTATTGCAACTAACCAAGGCCGAATCTTATGTACCCATCCACCATGGATTGTAGAAACTTCTATCGAAAGACTGTCATCCAACAATGTCAACTCACCCATGGTTGTTAATTATCATATACTACCACCACGTACCCAAATTTCAACCAGATACGGGATGAATTTTGCCTTCTCCAAAAGACACCGAGAGCAGTCCAAATCTGAGAATCGGTTTATATGGAAGCTATATATTTATTCATGTCTGATAGAACAATTTCCTGTATGGTTGTTGGATACCCCATATAACTAACAATCAGCTACCAAATTTCAACGAATGGGAAAAAATTTTGCTTCTTTCCAAGGTGCTCGAACGGTCAAATCTTCGGGCGATAGTTTATATGGGGCTATATAATAATTATGGACGATAATCACAATTTTTGCATGGCCGTGTTTGAGGGCCATATATTAACATCACGTACCAAAATTTCACTGAATCAGATCAACATCTGATTACAGAGCCAGAGGGCTCCGTAGGTCAAATCTGGTGATTGAGTTTTTATGGGAGGCTATTATACATTATGAACCGATGTGGACCAATTTTGATGCATGGTTGTTAGAGCCATTTATACCATATCATGTACCAAATTTCAGGCGGATCGGATGAAATTTCTTTTCTTCTTTGTGGCTTCCGCAACCCAAATCTGGTATGGATCGGTTTATATGGGCGCTATAATATAATTATTGGACCGATGATTGCGACCAATTTTTCTTGCACGGTTGTTTTAGAGACCATATACAACACACGCCTACAAATTTTCGCCGGATCGGAATGAAATTTGTTTTTCTTTTGAGGCTCGCAAGGCCACAATCTGGGGATCGGTTTATATGGGTCTATATATAAACTATGGACCGAGTGGACCAATTTTGGCATGCTTGTTAGAGACCAATTATACCAACACCATATACCAAATTTCAGCCGGATCGAATGAAATTGCTTCTTCTTTGAGGCTCCGCAAGCCTAAATCTGGTGATCGGTTTATATTTTGGGGGCTATATATAATTATCGGACCGATCGTCGTCACCAATTTTGCATGTTGTAGAGACCAATATTACCTAAAACACCAATGTACAAATTTCAGCCGGCAATCGAATGGAAATATTCTTCTCTTAGAGGCTTCCGCAAGCCAAATCTGGGGATCAGGTTTATATGGGCTAATATATAATTTTATTGGACCGATATGAACCAATTTTTTGCCATGGTTGTTAGAGGACCATCATACCAACACCAATGTACCAAAATTTTCAGCCGGATCGAGTCTGAAATATGCTTCCTTGTTAGAGGCTCCACAAGCCAAATCTGAGGGTCCCTTTATAATGGGGCTATACGTAAAAGCTGGACCGAATATTGGCCAATTTTTCCACATACCATACCGACTACATCGATAACTACATACTTTTTTATGCCAAGTTTCAACGTTGATAGCCTTTGTTCGTTCGGAAGTCCTAAGCGTGATTTCAAACAGAACGGACGGACGCGGACATTGCATTAGATCGACTCAGAATTTCACCAATACCCGATATATATACTTTCATTGGGGGGTCTTCGGAGCAATTATTTCGACTGTGTTACAAACGGAATGACAAAAGTTAATATACCCCCATCCTATGATGGAGCGGTATAAAAAAAATCTTTCTGGCCTAATTGCATTTTCCCTCACATCTTTTTCACTTCCAAGGAGGTTTTTTTAGTTCTCATCACCTTTTTATACCCTAAACCACCAATCAGTGGGTCAGGTATAATAAGTTTGATCGGCCAAAAATGTGGACCTTACCACAAATATTGATTAGACCCCAATAAAATATTACCGATCGACTCAGAATCACCTCCTGAAGTCGGATCTAGCGCTTAGTGTCCGTTCCGTCCGTCCGCTCTATCCATGTATTTTAAAGTTCACAGGCTGATTCCAAACAGTCGCAATTATTAACCAATTTTAATGAAATTTGGTACAGGCGTTTTGGGCACCAAGACGAACGCTATTGAATTTGGAAAGAAATCAGATCAAATTTATGATATAGCTCCCATATATATGGTATTCGATTTTTCGACAAATAGGGTCTACGTTGCGCCTTTTTTCAAAACGGAATCGTCATCAAATTTGGCAGAAGATAATCTTTCTCCATCGCCTTTCATAGTCTGCAAAATTTTCATCCAAAATCGGTTCAGGATTTTAGATATTAGCTTCCTTCATAATATATATGTATCGCCCCCCCCCCCCCCCCCCCCCGCCCCCCCCCCCCCCGATTTCTTCAAATTTGGCCAACAAAAACCTTTTTTTTACCAACCGATCTTACTCAAAGTTTGGCTAAATATAATCTTCTATAGCACTTACTATATGGTGCAAAAAAAAACATCTAAATCGGTTTTTCAGATTTAGTAATAGCTCCCATATTAGTAACCGCCCGATTTTCTATATTCTGGACTAAAAACCCCTTATTTACCAACCGATCTTTACCCAAATTTGGCTAAATGCTAGTTCTTCATAATAGCACTAAACTATATGCTGCAAAAAATCATCGAAATCGGTTTAGATTTTAGATATAGCTCCCATATATATGTATAGCCCGATTTCCTAAATTTGGCCACAAAACCTTTTTTTTTACAACCGATCTTACTCAAAGTTTGGCTAAAATATTAATCTTCTATAAGCACCTTACTATATGTGCAAAAATTCATTTCGAAATCGTCTCAGATTTAGCTTTAGTCACCATATATATGTTAACCGCCCGATTTTTCTATTATTTGGAACATAAAACCCTTTTTATCAACCGGATCTTACCCAAATTTGGTCTAAAATGTAGTCTTCTATGCACTAACTATATGTTGCAAAAATCAATCGAAGTCGGTTCAGAATTTAGATATAGCTCCCATATATATCGTATAGCCGATTTTTCCACAAATTTGGCCATAGAACCCTATTTTATTAACCGTCTTTACTAAAAGTTGGCCTAGATCCAAGTCCTCTATTAGTTACTAACTATATGTGCAAAATATTCAATCGAAATCGGTTCAGATGAATATACGCTCCCATATATGTACACCCGATCTTGAAAATTCGCCCCATTAATAACCTTATGTTTGACCATTGCAGGCCTCATTCTTAACTGATCTTACTCAAATCTTGCACAAGAAGTAACCTTTTGTTGGTATTAAATCCAAACCCGCCAAAATATTATGCAAATTGAGAGTTCAAGATTTAGATATAGCTTTCCATATATATGCATCGCTCGATTTTTTTCCCAAATATTGGCCATAAGTACTCTTATTTTATTAACCAAGTTTACTCAAAATTTCAAATTTTGATGGTTCTAGACCGATCGAATTTATACCGTACTTGTTAGCTCTTACATAAGAAATATTGCTCGATTTTTACAAATTTGTAATTCATTAACCCACACTAATTTAACGATTTCATCTTTTTTACATAATGGCTCAATATTAGTGCATACGTAACTCCGTAGTAGATGCAATATCAACAACAACCAAGTTGTTGCTAAAAGGTAGGGAAATTCCCTATTATATAGGGGTTTCAAAATAACTTAGCGTCTTGTAGCGGTCGTTCAGGGCCACAACTATGAGAGACATTTTCAACTCAACACAATTTGCAATTATATTATTACATTTTGGTTTGGCTCTAGAGGACGGGAATACTTAGAAGACGGCAAGGCTTGATCTTTAACAATGTGTGCGTAAACTTTATTCCTGTAAAAATTTTGACAACATTTTATTTCTATTAGAACATCTTTGTCAAAATGCATTTCTGTAGAATTTTTTTTTTCAAAATATTATTTTCTATAGAAAATTTTCTCAGAATTTTATTCTGTGAATTTTTTTCTCAAATTTCGTATTTCTATAGAATTTATTTCAAATTTTATTTTCTAATAGAAAAATCTTCTTCACAAAAATTACTTGTTCATATAGGAAACTTTTTCCAACAATTTTGTTCTTTATAGAGATTTAACAAAAAGATTTACTAATTTGGTAAATTCTACAACTGTGGCAACCTGTGTAGTTAATCACAAAATTTTTTATATTACTAAGTATTTACCATTCATATTTCATGTTTTAAGATAATAAAGTACTTAGAACCGTTTTTGTTTTGTAAAATTTTTAAATCTTAAACGAAATAATATAGGTAGAGAAAATTGTTTGGAATGATATTTGTGAAAGTAGGGAACCCTTTTTTTTGTCCTTTGTAGGGGTTAAACCGAACATTTTCCGTGGCAACATTGACTATGAGCTATAGTCAGATAGACACAAAAACACCCGTAGACATCGTACCCCTTATATATTTTAAATATGCAACTGCGGTTTATCTACCCAGACCTATATCGTTACCCCACAAATTGCTTATGAATTTTACTATTCTGTAATGGTGGTTTAGGGTATCGATATAGTCGGCCCCGCCGACTTTCTACTTTACTTAACTTGCTTCTGCTAATACAAAACAATGTAGAAGAAATTATTCGATTTTTAAAATTTTTTTTAATATTACTGGACGGAAGATCGACCGCGGCACCATGCAATTTGTAAAAGCCAACACATTATCCACTAGCTATGCGGACTTTAATTGGTCATCAATAGGACAACTTATCCATATAAGCTGTATATTTTACAGTATTGTCAAGAAAGTCTTTTGACATTGCCCAAATATTTCAAATTCTAGAAAATAATGAAATATTTAAATATTCTTATATAAATTTATTAATTATGTGTACGTATGATACTTTTGCAAACTACATAATAAAATATTTTTTTTAAATTTTCATTATATTTAATTTGGAACGAAACATAATTTTTATCCCATTGTCAAAACCACTTTTCTTTGACAAAACTGTATATAGCATAGCTCTGCGGCGTCCACGTGCCAGATTAACAACTTTATCATATAGAAACATACATTTAGTTTGGGCACCGTGGAGCAGTGGTTGTACTCCGCCTTGCCACACCAAGGGTACTGTATTGGATCCCTGCTTCGACGAAAGACTACAAAGGTTGTTTTTTTTCATATATTCACATATGTTAGGAAGATTCACGCAAAAAGGTGTTCCAGCAACCATTATTATACTGCTATATTAAATTTACTATAAAATGTAAAATGTGTCTATTAAAGACTTAAAGTCAAAAAAGAACAGTGCTGATATAAACGGAAATGGACTGTGTTGTTGTTCAAAATTTTTTCTTAATTTTTAAAAAAACTGTTGAACCAAAATTTCTTTCCCTTAAGGGAAGTTCCGCATTAAGCGGAAAAGTTCGTACTTTTACAAACAAAAGGAAAAAACTTACTCACATCGAGTTATAGATAGTATGATAACACAGAAAATTTAAATTTTTAAAAATTTTGAATTTATAGAAATATTGGAACAAAATTTTATTCATATAGAATTTTTTTTTCTCAAATTTTATTTTTATCTGTAAATTTTCCTCCAAAATTTCATTTCTTTAAGAAAATTTTCTTCAAATTTTATTTGTTGTTGTTTGTTTTGTTATTTTGTTGTTTTTTTCTTTGATCATTGTTGTTGTTATTTCTTGATTTCCAGCTTAAAACCATGCATGTGACTTAAACTATCAACGTGCTTAGGCTTAACCAACAGAGGAAAAGAATGTTGTCAATTTATTTTGGGCAAACACAATATACCTGCAAATATGGTTGGAATGGACGCACGTTTCGGAATTACCAACATTCCTTCATCAGCATCCTCTACTGCAGCAAAACTATCAACCAATTTAACAGAAATAAAATTCACGGCAGGTTTTTATTAAAACAACAATGAACCACACTTTAACCTTCCGAAAAAAGGTTTTACATGATAGCCGCGCTTATGCCGAAAATATTTCGTACAAAAATTAAATAAATTTGACAAACCATTATTTCCTCTGTTTAGTTTAAGCTACAACATATGTAGTTTAGTCAATGCATGTGTTTTTAAGCTGAAATCAAAAAAACAACAAACAACAATTTTATTTATAGAAATTTTAGCCAAAATTTTTTTCTAAATAGAAAAATTTCTCAAATTTTTTTATCTTCTATCCGGAAATTTTTGTCAAAATTTTATCTTCTATAGAAAATTTTGTCAAAATTTTATTTCTATAGAAAATTTTTTTTCAAAATTTTTATTTTTATAGAAAAATTTTGTCAAAATTTTATTTTCTATAGAAAATTTTTCTCAAAATATTTCATTTTATAGAAATTTTACTCAACATTTTATTTCCTATAGCAAAATTCCTTGTCCAAAATTTTATTTCTATTTGAAAATTTTGTCAATTTTTCTTGCGAAACCAGGACAGCGTTGTTATATAACAACTTTCCAAACAGAAAGATGGTGAATAGACTCCTCCTTGCACACAAAAATTTATCACCAAAATTTTTTCAATTTAAAAAATTATAACTGAATTTTGGAAACGGCATTCAATTAATATGTTAATTTGATTCAATTAATTATTTAATTTCATAATTCCGAATAAAAACCAATTAAAACAGTATTATTTAGGCCGTAAGTTCAGCCAGGCCGAAAATTCTTATGAACCCTCCAACCATGGATGCGTAGGAACTTCTACTAAGGCTGTCATCCACAAATTCGAATTACTTGGGTTGCCGATCAACACTTGCCGATGGCAAGTTATCCGCTTAAAACTTTTTAAACTGTCATTCTAATTATTGTAAGTTAGCCACATACGGGTATCATATTAAAAAAAAAAGGCCGATTAATACGTATATAATATAGTTTGACAAAAAAAAAATTTGACAAATTTCTATAGAAATAAAAAACTTGACAAAAATTTTTTTTTTCATATAGAATAAAACGGATTTTGCAAAATTTTCTATAGAAATGAAATTTTGACACAAACTTTCATATACGTAATAAAATTTGACAAAAATTTTCTATGAGAAATAAGTTTTGGTAGATTATTTTTTGGCGATATGGCCAATTTTTGTGTAAATAAAGTTCATCGGCTATTATATAACCTAAGACGATATTGACCAATTTTTAGCATGCACTGTTTAAAGAGGCCATATATTGACCAAATGTACCAAAATTTCAACCGCATCGGATGGACTTTTTGCATATACTATTAATTAATGGACCGATATGGTACCAATTTTTCATGGTTGTTAGAGACTACTATACTAACACCACGGTACTTACAATTTCAAATTTGGATCGGGATGATTTTTTGCTCCTCCCAAGAAGGCCTCCGGAGTTCAAATCTGGGGATCGGTTTATATGGGAGCTTATATATATTAATGAACCGATATGGACCAATTTTTGCATGGTTGTTTGAGAGGCCGTATACTAACATCAGCGTACCACAAATATTCAACAGGATCGGAATGAATTTTGCCCCTCCAAGAGGCTCCGGCAAGGTCAAAATCTGTGGGATCGGTTTATATGGGGGTATATATAATTATGGACACCGATTTATGGACCAATTTTTTGCATGTTGTTAGAGACCGTATACTAACATCAGGAATTACAATTTTCAACCGTCGATCGGATGAATTTTTCCCCTCCAAGAGGCTCGGAGGTGTCAAATCTGGGGATCGGTTTATATTGGGGGCATATATATTAATTATGAACCGACATTGGCCAATTTTTGATGGGGTGTTAGAGACCGATATACTAAGGACCACCGTACTAAATTTCAACCGGGATTCGTATGAATTTTTGCTCCTCCAAGAGCTCCGGAGGTCAAATCTGGGGATTACGGGTTATATATGGGAGCTATATATAATTATGGGCCGAGATGGACCAATTTTTTGCCATGGTTTGTTAGAGGCGTAATACTAACCATCACAGGTTATCCAAATTTCAAAACCGGATCGGATGAATTTTGCTGCTTCGTTGAGGTACCCCAACGCCAAATTTGGGATCGGTTTATATGGGGGCTATACGTAAAGTGTCCGATATGGCCGATTTTCAATTACCATCCGACCTTTAACATCATAACAACTACTTGTGCCAAGTTTCAAGTCGATAGCTTTGTTTTCGTCGGAAGTTAGCAGTGAATTTGCACAGAACGGACGGGACAGCCGGACAGACGGACAAGACGGACAGCACGGACGGACGGACGGACATGCTTTTAGATCGACTCAGAATTTCACCACGACCCAGAATATATATACTTTATGGGCGTCTCGTAGAGCAATATTTCGATGTGTTACAAACGGAACATGACAAAAGTTAATATACCCCATTCTATGTGGAGGGTATAAAAATGTTGATATTTGTTACGTTTCAATTAAAATAATTAATGATTCAATCAATTGTTAATCAATTTCCGGAAATAATTTCATTTACAAACGTGATTGAAAATTTTTCGTTTCCAATCTACACATGTTGATTGGATTCCAATCACCTTTGTGATTGAAAATTGAATAATTTTGAGTATTGGAAAGAGCGAAAGAGAAACAACGGAAATGGGTATTTATAAAAAAATTGTATGATGGACGAGATCAGTCTGTGTAAAGTAACTCGTAACGAACTGGTTTGGGTTTTTGTCTTTTTCTTCGTAAATTGAAAAACATTGATTGGGAACATTCTGTCTGGCTGCATTCAAAATGTGACTGCATAAATATTTTTGAACGCCACAACAAACTCATAGCAAAGGGTTGAAAATAAATAAAGTGTGCAACAACAAATGCCACGTTTGGTTTAATACGTTTAAAAAAATATGACAGAACGCAATTAGAAATTACCTGTGTTTGTGTTTTTGTGTATTGTAAAAAATGGGAAAACTCTACGTTTATTGAATGGTAAGACATTTGTTAAAATGTGGAATACCGTTTTCTATTGAAGCCTGCTTTACATTAAACAAAGTAAAATAATACATTTTTTTAATTTCATTTTTATTTTTACGTGAGAATTTTATTTTTCTGATGAAATTGGCCACATCAATCAACTGCATACATTTTATTCAAGAATATAAGAATATGTTTGCCAATCAAAAGGTGGTACCATATTGATCTTTTAAAATTATAATTTTTTTCACTTCCTAGTTTTCTTAAACCAAGATATATAGACTTAATGAGCTGAATTATGTAACGGTAAAAAAGTTTCTTTTCTGTTTGAATTTAAAAATATGAAACAAATATTCCGAAAATAATGAAAAATATTGTATTTTCCATTTTATATTTTTATCTATTCCAGAATTTGAAAGTATCATAAAACATAAGATACCAATATTTCATTTGTTTTGCCATTATTTTTGTCTTTGATTGGCTTCAAGTTATTATAGACATTTCAGTGTGTTGGAAATTTTGGAAAGGAATATGTACTAAATTAAATTACCGAGTCTCCTTAATACACCTTTTTTATTGCTAGAACGACATTAACAAACTGCAAAAGAAGCATTATAAATCTGCAACCTGCCAACTAAGAATTTTAACTGATCTTTCTATGCAGGTAAAGTTTTAGCAAAATTAACTTTTTTGAATTGAACAAAATTAAATTCTCGAATTAATTCTGTTTACTTTTCATGAAAAACCTAATTTAGCTTACAGTTGCTGATTTATTGTTGAATTCTAGGCGCATGTACATATAGAAGGAACATGCTGACATGGTTATTATTGATAAGGAAGATAATGATTTTATATAGTCTTATTTTTTTCACCCATATAGTGTTATTGATAGTATATTGTATGTGTAAGTTATGTTAAGAAACAAAACACAATGACAAGAACAAATTATATTTGTCTATTGCATAATTCAAAAAATAATAAAATATTAAATATGGTTTTATTAAGAAACACTATTTCTTTTATTTCAAATAAAACTAAATTACGATTTGTCGGGCGCAATATATACATTTTTGATTGAAATTTATAGCCAATTTCAATTAATTATTTAATTTGAATGAATCAATAGTTGATTAATTTTTGTCCGCGAAATTAATTAAAATTTTAATTGATCAATTTAAAACTGTGATTGGAATTTTATAGTTAAAAATTCAATCACGTTTTTAATTGATTTCAATCACACAATTAATTGATTCCGTTACAAATATAATAGAGTTGGTTTTCAATCAAAATGGGTGATTGATGCTATCATTTTCGTGATTTTGAAGACATTTCAATTAAAAAAATTGATTATTGAAATCCCGCTGATTTTCGTGATTGAAATTCATAAAAATTTTTTTTTGTGTGTGGGAGTGCTCTGTTCACATACCTTTGTATGGTTTGTTCCCTATGTGGCTGAAATTACGTTCTCTTATATTAGAAGTTCGTCTAACAGCTAGATATACTGGATAACATTCAGAGTTGTCAGTCCACTTAATATCGAGCTTGTGATGGGCATTTTGAACGCCCCTTCGATGTCTAGACAACGCCCGATTGTGTTCTTGAACAGATAGTCGAGCTTTCAATAAGCTGACTAGCTTCATGCAATGCGGTCTCAGTTAGACCTGCCTTCGGTATGCATGCTGCGTTTCGGGCAAACTTGGAATCCCACGCTAGTTCTAAGATTACATTGTCTATCATCCTCTCAGGGTCTTAAGCTTTAGGAATGAGGATAAGCTGATTGGTCGGAAATCCTCGCACTCGAGTGAGAGGTTTTCCTGCTTTAGGTATGAAGACGACTTTTGTTTTCTCCACTTTTCTGGAATATATTGCTAGAGTTTACACTCGTATTATCACCTGTCAATCCAGGGATAATTTCTTTCAGCACTGGCGGAGTAATTCATCAGCGGGCCGTTGGGGACTTTGAATGGTCCCAAGCCTATTTAAAGCCTATTTCTATTCTAGATTTCTGACACAATATTCCTCGGATACGGAAATGATCGCTGAGCCTACTGTTACACCGCCGGAACATGGTTAACCGTCTGATTTTCCAGGGAAGTGATGTGTCAAAAGTACCTCCAACGTCATCCTAACTGGACGTTGATCCAATTTCCCTCGATGTTTTAATTGGAAACTTGCGAGCGGATGGCGTTAATGGATGCTAGTACTCTCCGTAGTCTGGCCGGGAAGCCTCTGACGTAATTCTTCAATACTGCTACCAGTAATCATACCCAAGAGTTTTGTTGAGACCTTCTCAAGTTCTCGTTTATATGCTCTCAGATTCATCTTGTTAAGTGTCAAAATCCTCCGGAGCCTTTGTGGCTTTTGCTTTTGTTAAGAGCTTCCTGCAGATTTCCTCATATTATTTCAACTCCGTTTAGTCCGACCATGGGCGGCCGATTTTTTCCCCTCGGCTTTCCTCGTAGGGGAAGCAGCCTTTCAGTGACTTGTTGAAGAGCCTTACTAATCCGCTCACTGCGTATTCGAATCTTGCACAGTGGCTCATATATTGATCTCTTGGCATTTCCAGTATCATCAAATTGACGATTCACACTATATTCTATTCCAACTCAGCCTTTCCTTAACATTTTTGGCGGAATATCGTCTTTGAAGTACGAACAGGTCAATCTGAACTGATGTAGCGATTGATGTGAGAAGCTATGTTCCCTCAAAACTTGCCACTCCAGATATCTTATTCATTCAGTTCCGGAGAGGTTCACGTGACGTCCAAAACCTCTTGTGTGTCTCTTGTATGACATAAAAACCTATTAAAAGAAATTTCCTTAACATAGGCATAAACCTTTCATTGAAAAACAAACAAAGAAACACAAAATGGCTGTGGGTCGAATCGTTTATTTTTTTTTTCAGATCAACCAAAAATTCTTCATATCTTCAATCCTCATTGAGATTTTTGTAAATACATCACACAACGATTTCCTCGATTCTAAGATGTTTATGCGTTTTTTTGAATAATATCACTTTACACAAAAGCAAAAAAAAAAAAACAACAAAAACACACTCATCACACCACACACATTTCCGTATTAATAACCCGTTAATGATGAATTATGTCACCATCATCATGTAACAAAAGATTAGATGACAAGATTATATGTCAGTATATTGTGAATACACATGCCAAAAGCATTTCTCTATAAATATTAGTTGGTAATGCGCGAAGTTGGAAAACTTCAAATTAATATTTCTCAAATTCACAAACACTTTCATTCACTTTCATTCATACTTATTTGTGTTACAAATATGAAATTTACTTCATCACAGAAATTGACTAACGAAGCAAACAAACAAACAAACACACCACACATAATATATACTTCTAGGTATTTTCAGTGATGCGAAAAAATGTTTAAGCTTTTTAGCTTACAACACAGTTATTATTGCGAACACCATCATCGTAGGTTCGTTCATATTCATTGAGAAAAACAAAAACAACAGAAATATTTTACCCAAATAACATGGATGACAACAAACACAAACACAATGATTATCCTCAAACATTCATACGCATATAGGCCTCACTTGCTCAGAGAAAAAAAAAAAAAAAAACCCAAACGTAAAACCAAATAACTCAATGTTTCATTCTCACCTTTTTTGGATAAGCGAGTCAAATTTCAATGTATTTGGTGTGAATGTGCGTTTTTAAGCTCAGTGAACTTTTACACCGCATTGGCAAATGAAACCGCAAAAAAACACAAGCAAGCAAGCTCAATGAAAATTACCAAAGGTGCCACTAAATTTTTGCTAGCCTTTCAGTTAACAACAATTCCAGTCCCACACATGACACACACCAAACACTTACACCAGAGATAATTTTGGCGGTTCACAACCAAGTGAAGGAGAGTACCCCTCTCAGTATATGACGAGGGGCACTATAGAGCACAGCCTCCGAACACAAGTCAATAACGAAACTCTTTACCCCCACAATATTTTTCGTTGTACTTGACTTACTGCCAGGTTCACACCGCCGTACACATACCCTCGCTCCTTTGCCATTAACTTCTCCTTCACACATTCTAATTCCAACAAACATAGCTAGAATTTTATCCAACACAATCTTGTTTCGCTTTATAAAAACATGAGACTTTGTGACGAAAAACAATAGTAACATTTATTTGGTATTGTTTGTTGTTGTTTAAATAACAAACTAATCCCAACCCACAAGCCGTTGTTTTGTTGTTGATTTACAAGCTTATACGAGCTTCATTCTGAGTGTAGATGTTTTGCTGAGGTGTCTGTCTGTGTATGTGTTTACCTGATTTTTGTTTTAAAAAAAAAAACATTGCTCCTAAGAAATTCTATAATATTTTGTACATGTTTCTTGCCTTCTATCTTGTTTTTCGTTCTTTTTTTTTCGATTTCTATTATTCTGCAAGAACAGCAACAACCATAATTGAATAGGCAGCCAATATACTTTTCTGCAGAATCTTGTGTGTGGTATACCATTAATCATTTAGGGAGAGATTACAGAAGGAGAACTCACATTGAGAATAACTTTGATTTTCTACCACGATTCTATCTCAGTTCAGCTGTGATTACAAAACATTTGAAGATTTGCTACTATTTGGTAATGGATTGTCACAGAAAACTTTTGGCAAGACAATCAGTTGACCAATGATGCTCAGCGGAGCATAGCCGAAAAGATCATTGGCAACGAACTCTTGTTTGAAATTAAGACAAGAATTGCCGATTGCATTAAATCGACATACATGGAACACCAGTAGCATTCTTACCAAAAATGGTAGATTTTGTTTTTTTATTGTTATGGATAGATTGGTGAATATTTGATGCTTTGGTTAGATTTTAGAAAAAATATTCCTCTGAACTAAACAACGTCACTTCACTTTTTCTACTTAGATTTTTTTTAAATTTCCTCAGAATTAATTATTGTAAAAATTTTCTATTGGAAATAAATTTTGAGAAAATTCTTCTAAATCGCAAATTAAAGTTTTGAGAAATTTTTTTTCTTGCTTTTTTGGGTTGTATTATTCGATCTTCTTTTCTAAACAAAACTATTTGACATTTATTGTTTTTGAGAAATATTATCTTATCGAAATAACTTTGAACAAAAATTTTCTATCGCAAATTAAAATTTTGCAAAATTTTTCTACGAAATAAAAATTTTGATAAAAATTTTCTATACGAAAAACAAAATTTTCTATAGAGGGAGCCACCGTGGTGCCATATGGTTAGCATGCCCGCCTTGCATACACAAGGTCAGTTGGGTTCGAATTCCTGTACGACCGAACACCAAAAACAAGTTTTTCAGCGGTGGATATATCCACCTCAGCTAATGCTGGTGACATTTCTGTGGTTTCCAAAGCTTCTCTGAAGTGGTTTTCACTGAGAATGTGGAACGCGTTCGGACTCGGGCATAAACAAGATGGTCCCTTTCTCATGAGGCTTAACATGGATCGGGGCCAGCAGCTCAGTTGATAAGAGAGAAGTCACACACAGTGGCTATCACAATTGGACTGATTAGTCTAAGTGAGGCCTGATACGATCGGCGCTGCCCACTAACCTAACCTAACCTAACTTCTATAGAAATACAATTTTGCAAAATTTCCACAGAAATTAAAATGATTGACAACATTTTCTACTATGAAACTAAATCGTCAACAAATTTTTATATAGAATAAAAATTTTGACAAAATTTTCTATAGAAATAAAATTTTAACAAAATTTTCTATAGAAGTAAAATATTGAAAAATTTTTCTATAGAAATAAAATTTTGAGAAAATTTTCTATAGAAATAAAATTTTGACAAAATCTTCCATAGAAATATTTTTTTTTACAAAATTTTGAGAAAATTTTCTAACATTTTGACAAAATTTTCTAAAGAAACAAATTTTTGACAAAATTTGCTATAAAAAAAAATTGACTAAATTTCCCATAGAATACAAATTTTGGCCAAATATTTCTTGGAAATAAATTTTTAGGACAAAATTTTCCATAGCCAATAAAGTTTTTGACAAAATTTTCATATAGAAATAAAATTTTTTGGGACAAAAATTTTCTATATGAAATAAAATTTTGACAAAATTTCTCTATAGAAATAAATTTTAACAAAATTTTTATAGAAATGAAATATTTAAAAAAAATTCTATAGAAACAAAATATTGAAAAAATTTTCTATAGAAATAAAATGTTGACAAAATTTTCTATAGAAATAAAATGGTTGACAAAATTTTCTATAGAAAAAACATACTTGACAAATTTTTCTTATAGAAATAAAATTCATTGAAAAATTTTCTATTGAAACAAAATTTTCTATACAGAAAGTTTAATTTTGACAAATTTTCTATATAGAAATCAAATTATTGAAAAAAAATTTTCTATAGAAAGTAACTTTTTGACAAAATTTTCTATAGAAATAAAATTTTGGCAAAAATTTTCCACCAGAAATTAAAATGCTGGCCAACATTTTCTATTAGAAACGAAAATGTCAACAAAGATTATTATGTATAGAAATTATAATTTTCTATAAACAAAATTTGTTATAGAATATAAAATTTTTGACAAATTATCTATAGAATAAATTTTAACAAAATTTTCTATTAGAAATGAAATATTTTAAAAAAATTCTTCTTATAGAAACAAAAAATATTGAAAAAATTTTTCCATAGAAATAAATTTTGAGGAAAATTCCTCTATGAAACAAATTTTTACAAAATTTTGAGAACAGTTTTATACATTTTGGACAAATTTTCTATTGGAAAATTAAGTTCTTTACAAAAATTTGCTATAGAAAAAACTTGACTAAATTTCCCATAGAAATGAAGATAATATTTTGACAAAATTTTCTATAGAAATAAAATGTACGACAAAAGTTTCTAAAGAAACAAAATATGACGACAAAATTCTTTGATATGCCGAAAAAAATTACAAATTTTCTTATAAGGAAAAAAATTTTGACAAAATTTTCTATAGAAATAACATTATTTTGACACAATTTTTCTATAGAAATAACATTTGATAAAATGTTCTATAGAAATAAAATTTTCTATAGAAACTTAGTGTGAAAAAAAAATCTATAGAAATAAAATGTTGACAAAAAAATGTCTATAAAAATAAAATTTGGACCAAAATCTTCTACGGAAATGAATTTTGAAAAATTCTATAGAGATAAAATTTTTGAAAACTTTCCCACAGAAATAAAAATTTTCTGTAGAACGAAAGTCTTGACAAAATTTTTGATCGAAATAAAATTTTGACAATATTTTCTATAGAAATAAAATGTTAACAAAATTTTGTATAAAAGTTAAGTTTTTTCGCAAATTTTTCTATAGAAATAAAATTTTGACAAAATTTTCTATAAAAATAACATCTTATTATGTTGTTTTTCGGTCTAGCTTAAAACCATTGCTTTGACTTAAACTACAAGATGGTACTTAACCACAGAGGGAAAAGTATTGCTTGTCAAATTTATTTGGGCAAAGCCTATAGACTGCCAAGAATGGTTGGATGTAAGCTGTTTCGGAATTACCACATTCCTCATCAGCATCCTCTACTTGCATCAAAACTATCAACTCAATTATCAGAATAAATGCGGGTAATTTCACTCAATCCCAAAGTGAACTACACTTGAACTTCCGAAAATAAGTTTGATAGCTCGGCTACTGCCTAATACAAATTTGCAAGTCATATCTCTGATTCCTTTGCACTCAATCATTCGATTTGAAATTTAATTTTGATAGAAATTTTGTCAACATTTCATTTCTATTAGAAATTTTGTCAATATTTTATTTATAAAGAAAATGTTGTTCAAAATTTTATTTTTATCGAAAACTTTGTCAAAATTTTAATTCTATTAGAAAATTTTGTCAAAATTTTTTTATTTGCTATAGAAAAATTTTATCAAAATTTTATTTCTATAGAAAATTATTGTAAAAATTTTAGTTCTATAGAAAATTTTGTCAACATTTTATTTTCTATAGGAAAACTTTGTTCAAAATATGTATTTCATTGAGTTGTGACTAATAGGAGAGATCGTAATATATAATATTGAAATACGAAATATATTTCTTAAATAAATATTATAAACATTTGTTTGTTAGTAAAAAATTTACAAAGTAAAAATGTTTAAATGTTTTGGTTAAAATTTATCTGCAAATTTATGAGTATATTAATTTTTGGCACGAGTAGCAACATTTCACATGAAAAGGAATTATATTTGTAGAGATTTTTAACGTAAAAAAATAAATTATTAATAAATTGTATTTTTTTTATTAAAAAATATTAGTCATAATTCTTCAAAAATTAATGTATCAAAAAATTGATTAAAAAATAATTTTAGGCATATATTTCCCATAAAAAAATCGCCTAAAATTTTTGACTTCGACTGGTTGGTCTATATTACATTAGAAATTTAATAATATATATTTTTGAAATTAATATTTTACAAATAGCTTCAAAATATGCGAACAACTGAGAGAAGCCACTGAGAGAATATGTGAACATAAATGAATGAAAAATATTTGAAAATATTGAAAATTATTCGAGATGTCAATTTTTCTTTTAGAAGTTTACAAACTTTATTTACATTTTCACAAAGTTTAGTTTCTCCTTTGTTATTCCTAATATTGGGGTTTCTCTCTCTCTCTCTCTTACTCTCTCTGTTTGTAATTGTCCACATTTTGTTCAGCTGATGTAAATATCTATGGTAGCCTATTAAATTTTGCCTTTTTTCGGTATATTCATCCGTTCATCCTTGCCCATAGGAAACAAATTCATTGCGTAGGTGTTTGACATCTGCACAATGGTTACACTCACACACAAACACGCACGGACATGCCTTAGATTCACCTCCATGAGTTGTTGCTACTGTGAGAGAATTTACAATGAGTTATTCATACATCCATCGAGTATCTGCAATGACAACGTCAAAAGAGAACAGAGTAAGAAAATTTGTAGAGAATTAACAACATATGAGAGAAAATGAGAGCATATGAATGACACTCAAAGCAAAAAATATTAAAAAGATAGATATTCTACAAATTAAGATGATTTAAAAATTTTATAGTTCTCATAATTCAACAAAACATAAGCTTAGGTGCAAATCCCAACTGGGGTAAAATGTTTAATTTTAGTTTCAATGGTTAGTTTTTTTCACTTTTTTAATGGATCTTTCTATTCTTTGTTTTACAACAGTTTTATTTCTATAGAAAATTTTTTGTAAAAAATTTATTCTATAAAAATTTTAAAAATTTTATTTCTATAGAAAATTTTCTCAAAATTTTTATTTCTGAGTTAAAATTTTGTAAATTTGTAATGTCTATAGAAATTTTGTCAAATTTTTGTTCTATAGAAATTTTGTGAAAATTTTATTTCTATAGAAAATTTTGTCAAATTTTATTTCTGTGGAAAATTTGTCAAATTTTATTTCTATAGAAAGTTTTGTCAAAATTTTATTTCTGTACAAAATTTTTTCAAAAATTTATTTCATAGAAATTGGTCAAAATTTATTTCTATAGCAAATGTTTGTCCAAATATTTATATATATAGAAAATTTTGTTATTTTATTTCTAATAAAAATTTGTCAAAATTTTATTTCTGGAAAAATTTTGTCAAATTTGATTCTATAGAAAATTTTGTCAAAATTTTATTTCTATAGAAAATTTTGTCAAAATTTTATTTCTATAGAAAATTTTGTCAAAATTTTATATCTATAGAAAATTTTTCCAAAATTTTATTTCTATATAAATTTTTGTCAAAATTTTATTTCTATACAAATTTTTGTCAAAATTTTTTCTTATAGAAAATTTTGTCTACATTTTATATCTATAGAAAATTTTATCAAAATTTTATTTCTATAGAAAATTTTGTCAATAATTTATTTCTATAGAAAATTTTGTAGAAAATTTTATTTCTATGGAAAATTTTGTAAAAATTTTATTTCAATAGAAAATTTTGTCAGATTTTATTTCAATAGAAAATGTTGTCAAAATTTTATTTCTATAGAAAATTTCTCAAAATTTTATTTCTATAGAAAATTTTCTCAAATTTTTATTTCTATAGAAAATTTTGTCAAAATTTTATTTCTGTAGAAAATTTTGTCAATATTTTATTTCTATAGAAAATTTTGTCAAAATTTTATTTCTATAGAAAATTTTCCAAATTTTTTTATAGAAAATTTTTCAAAAATTTTTATTTCTATAGAAAATTTTCTCCAAATTTTATTTTATAGAACAAATTTCCCAAATTTTTTTCTAATAGAAACTTTTACAAATTTTATTTTTCTATATAGAGATTTGATCTACCAAAACATCAAGAATTCCTATCAATTTACCAAACAAAAAAATCTACTATTTTGGTAGCATCCTACCAATTGGCAACCGTGGTGGTAATACAAAATTTATTTTTACGTTAACATAACGTTGCATTTTCATATGGTTTAAAGTAATAAAGCACATAGATCGATTTTGTTTTGTTAAATTGATGTTTAAATTTAACGAAAAATTGTAGGGAACATTTTTTCCGGAACGTAGGAAGAAAAGTAGGGAAATATTTTTGTCCTTGTAGGTAAACAGAAACATTTTCCTGGCAACTCTGTATGGGAATGGAGGCTTACTACAAGAGAGACGTCTCTGCTCCAGTGTAAGAGGGGGGAAGGTGTAATGGGAAAATAAACCTTACGACTGGAACAAAAGTCTAACGGCTGAAAACCTCTTTGGTTTTCAGTCCAAACTGGTGTTGAAACCGCGACCTTATATATGCATGGCGGGTATGCAAAGTATTGCACCCGATGGCTCTCATATACGGTTGTAAAGATCGTACAGCCGCAATCTTATGTACCCTCCATCACGTTTCTTCAAAACTGTTATCCACAATCGTATTATTTGGGTTTTCTAAAATGGGTCATTTCTAAAATTTTCAATTTTAAAATTGTAACGACAAAAACAAAAGCGGGAATTTTACTTTCATTTTTGGAATAATTTTATGTATGGACATAAACCTTCGTCACATCAATGAAAACCCAAAATCTCTATGTCACACTTGTATCTTTGCTCAGCCTTATATAGCATTTTTTTTTGTTGATTGACAAACGGACATCATTTGAATACTAAATATAATCGTCGAGTGTACAAACCTCAATAGCCAGTCTTTAGCAAACAAAAAAACAACAACCAGACCCTAGGCAACAGGCGACAATAACAAGAAACAAAATAATAAGACAGAATCTAAAAATCAAAGTCTATGCCATTGGTCATGTATATACCGCTTCAAAAGCCCGGTATCCCATTGGGTCGCGGACAAAGGTTTATACAAAAAACACAAACACAAAAAGCCCACAAAAAACAGCTGTAAGAGAATTCTCTATAGAGAACACAAACAATCACATACAAACCAATACAAATGGTCATTCAGGGAATACCAAAATACCAATTCAGTATGATCTCCATA